>AYEL01058930.1:0-10212 GCA_000484575.1 Olivierus martensii | reverse complement strand
CTTTTCATATAATATATCGATGACGCATTAAAACATGTTTGATTTAACCACTTAATGCCTGAATTTTGATATTAAGTTTAAAAAGTTATTAAATAAGTAACATTAGGCAAAAGAAAAAAAGTCAGCAATTTCTGATAATTTACAAAATAAACTATAGAAGGCAGTATTATTCGGGTATTTCATTTGTTTCATATATATTACATATGATACAACAGTCAATTGGTAGAAAAAATAAATGCATTAATAATAATAGGAGGTTAAAGGGTTTGTATCGTATATGATACTGTACGTTTTTGTAGACGTTAAGTGGTTAATTTAATTCTAGAAGATATTACTATTCTAGATCCCATATAAGTGATATATAAAATTAGAAAACAATGATTAATTGCATATAGACTGTTGTAAGATTCATGAAAACGTTAAAAAACTTATATTGTTAGTTATGGACAAATGTAAGCTACAACGCTTTAAAATAAAACAGAAACAAAAACTGAAAAGTAACGCAATATCCAACTTTTATGTTTTAGATAACTGAAAACAATATTAAAAAATCGAAGTTTTCAGTTTCTGAAAATGATTTCATTTGTAATAATTTAATGACTTATCTCATGAAATTTTTATATCCAAACTTATTTCTGACGTTTAAAAATTAGAGTTCGAATAGAGCAAAGAAAAGAAGAGATACCAAAATATTTAGAAGTTTATAATTATCCATATCTATATGATAAACAAAACAAACATTATTAAATACAACCGAGTTTGGAACAGAGTGATAAGTTATTATATATATATATAGTGAATTCCGCTTAATTGGGACATGTTGGGACTAAGCCATTTTGGCCCAATTAAGCGGCTGCTCCAATTAAACGAAGTAATAATAAATTTTTAAATAAAATATGTAATTCGTATGTAAATATATAATAGGTAAAAAATAATAATTAGGTACCTATTTTAATGCTTTATAAATATATGTATATAATTATTAGCTTTTTACCGATCTCCTCTGACTTCGTCTTCAACACTGGTCCTCTGATATTCACACCTCGCCCGCTAATTATAGAAAACCATTGATCTAATGCTTCTTCGACTTCTGGATCCTTTCCATTAAGCTTTCTTTTGGATGTTCCTGGAATTTCTGTAATCCCACTCCTCATGCAGTTGATTTTCTTGTTGTAGGAGACGCGCTATGGTAGATTTTGGTTTATTTCAGCGAATCTACGATGGCTTGTATTAAATGGCTGGCTTTTAATTTTATCCAGCAAAGCAATTTTACTTGAAAGTATAAAATCCTTTCTTGACATCTTAGTAAAGATTTAAAAATTTTAAATAAAATCGATAAATGAATATCGCTAGGTACAGTAACGGTAGACTCTAAGTAGACGCACACTTGCCAGACTCACGACGATAGATAACTGATTCTCATCACGCTAGTGTTGCCGAATACAGTATTGCTATGTATTATTTATCAACGATGATATTTATTTATAACTTTACTAAAGAATGAATGTTTATATTAGTGTGGCGATAGTGTTTCGATGATGTGTATGTAATAGGACGCGAAGAAACCATCCGTTCCATTGTGTTAGTCTGTATTGTCTTGTAGAAACGTTTAATCTGAAAAGTTACCGGTACAATAAAATGTTTTAATTTTTATATAAGGATTTTTTTAAGAAAGCACACAACAAGTATTAGGGTACGTAGTGTTGTAAATGTTATAATTTTTATAAAAGAAATTTTTTAAGAAAGCACACAAGTGTTAGTGTATGTAGTGTTGTTATCTTTTGAAAAATCCCTAAAATATATCAAAAATTGAAAATTCCTTTTCTATTTCTTGATATCTTGGCAAAGATTAGTGTATGTATGTATAGCCATACTTCCGAAAAATCCCTAAAATATATAAAAAATTGAAAATTCCTTTTCTGCTATTGTCCCAATTAAGCGTTTAAATTATGTATTAGTTTTGATTTCCGTTCTTTGAGATTTGGCCCCAAAAAGCGGTGGCCCAATTAAGCGGAATCCACTGTATATATATATTTAATAGCTTATCATTCAATTCAAATTTTCACGACTATACAAATTGATTCTGTAACTGTTCAATAGACGGCAATGTAAAGTTCAGTTTGAATTTTCTGCTATGGTAGACATAAATTGAGCAGAATCTGAACTGAAACTGAATTCTTGAATCTTTCTGTTTCTGTTTCTCAGTAATATTTTTCAGTTGATTCGAATTTCAAGTTTAATCATAAAAAATATTAAATAAGCTTATTTGATAAGTTTGCCATCTCTACAAAGAGATATTTACTTGTACAGTAAAACCTCGATTTTACGGACTTCGGATTTTACGGACACCATCCCAAAAAATAAAATAAATAATATTAATACAATATTTGCATAAACTGTCTACAGTACTGTATTGCGTGTAAAATAAAGCACTCATTTATTGCATAATGCGTCATTTTTATTTTAACAACTTACCTAAATTTAATATTTAGGTAAGTTTTTAGGCATAAGTCACATTAATTAGTACAGGTATGCTGAAAAGGCTAATTAATGTTTATAAAAAAATTTTACTTCGATTTTACGGACTAGTCTTGCCCCCTATAGTCCGTAAAATCGAGGTTTTACTGTATTTTAATTTTTACGAAAAATGGCATTATATATTCAACTTATCTGTTCAATTCATTTGTAATATTTATTCTATTTATTGGTTCTAGAGATATTTCGCGAATATCTCTAGAACTAGTTATTATAGAGCATTCAAATCTAGTTCCTTTATTGCTTTAGCCAATACAGGTATTTTTTTTTATATGAGGCCTTATTCTACATTCCACCTGATAGATATTTTGTTACCCGTGCTCAGCACTGCCTGTAGTAAGCATTTTCAAGCCAGAGAATTAAAAGATGAGGATCAAATACCCTGAAACATCTATTTATAGGATCCGGAATTGATCCCATAACTTCACCCAGATAGAAGTTTAACACGCTTTCAAGCTGTCATCTGACCAACTTCAAAAACTTGAATTTCATGTCAGGTTGAAACACAATCCGGTTACATTATAAGTATAAAATATTTTTCGAAAAAAATTGTTTATTTAAATGTAACAGAATAATGCTATTTTACATTTTAATGTAGTCAATAGCAATATGGAACAACGAAATTCTTTTATCAAAAATTTTTTTGAATTTTCTGTGTCAGAGGAATTAATTACTTCGTGTAAATTTTAAATTACTGTATACGTTTTTAAATATTTGTGTACATGAAATAATTAATAAAATAAATGACAGATATTTCTTAGAAATTTATTTTCGTGACTAAAATCATTAGTTCAATACCTCGATGTTCAATACAGTTATCTACAAGCCGCCATCTGGTGATCGAATCAAATTCCTTCCAAATATTCTAAATTCCATAGAAATATACGTATTCATTATACATCCTTCCACTGAAGTACTGTCACTCGATGTTTTAATTAAAAATTTATTTATAAAACACTTCTATGTCTTTTTTTAAATTATAAAACGAGACAGAAGAACTTGAATAACTGATCGAATAACTGGTTTATCGATAGATTAAAATCTTACAAGTAGGATCCTGTTTCTACTGAGTAATGACGCAATGAAAACAGGAATAGAGAGAGAGAGAGAGAGAAAGATGAATAAGAAATACAAACAGATCTGAATTATTATTATTATTATTAAACAAAAGAAAGAAAACTATTTCTGTACTTCTCGTTGCTCGTTACCTGAGGTTATCGGATATATATCCTTATAATGCGCTATATTTGAATAATAGTTAAGATGCCGCATATCTTATAGATGCAACGATGCATTTTTCAATAGAAAAATAGATAATTGTCCTCGGAGAATAGCGTGATGTACAATACTGCAACTTTGCTTTACTGAACACATATTGTGCGCGATAGGCCAAATAAGGAACCAGGAAATATTTTACTTTTCTAGATATTGTCCTATTTTCGACATCCTAAATAGCATTTTCAATCCGTAAAGAGGAAAAAAAAAGAAAAAAAAATTTGTTTCCAAAAACAACAACAATGTGGGATGAAAGTGATCTAAACCGGTGATTAATTGCTTACCTATACGAAAATAGTTTTAAAAAACGCTTCATTGTTTATCGCTGTCGAATTAAAAATGATAAAAATACTATTACTTCACTTTTATTTTTAAACTGGGTGAATGAGGACCTCATCAAAAGTACGAAAAGTGCATTCCGTAAGGAATTTGGGCGTATCCTGATTATTTTTCAGGTCGAGTTAATCGAAATAATGAACTTTAATGGGTTCAATATAACGATTTAATAAAGAATTATATTGTGAATTATTCGTTAAAGCAAAGAAAATAATCCTTTATTTACTTAAATCTTCCACTCTGATAATTTTTATATTATTATTATTATTTATAATAATTTATTATTACTGTTATTGTTTCTCTTATCTAGTTTGTGATCGGAGGAAGGGGAAAAAAAAAAAAGATATTTAAACTGTATTATTAGACTATTATTTAATTTAAAATTGAATAAACGAAACACATAGAAACGAAAAAAGTTTTAAAATAAAAGAATATTATTACTGTTATTGTTTCTCTTATCTAGTTTGTGATCGGAGGAAGGGGAAAAAAAAAGATATTTAAACTGTATTATTAGACTTATTATTTAATTTAAAATTGAATAAACAAAACACACAGAAACGAAAAAAGTTTTAAAATAAAAAGGGAAAAGGATAATTTTGTCCATATAAACAAGCCAAAAAAGGTATTTTTTCGTAATAAAAAAACAGGTAGTTTAGAGTAGATAAGATATAAAAAGTAGTTTTACTGTAGAGAAAAAAGAAGAAAAGCAAGTTTTGTTACTAGAAAAAGCAAAAACAAACAATAATTTTCATAATAGGATCGGATCGAAAGGAATGAAAGCAAAAAAAGCGGCATTTTTAGTGTTAGAAGGTTATACAAAAATGGCTTATAGTAATGGAACTTAATAACAAAATTTTGAAGTAGAAAACAAAACTCGAGATAATTTTTCGCCCGAAAGCGAAACAGAAAAGAAGAAAAAAAAAAAAAAGAGGCAAGAAGCAGTAGAGATGAATCAAAAGGTGGTCTTGTAGCATAAAGAATTCTTAAAATTCACGGGAACAAAACTCGAGATAATTTTTCGCCCGAAAGCGAAACAGAAAAGAAGAAAAAAAAAAAGAGGCAAGAAGCAGTAGAGATGAAAAGGTGGTCTTGTAGCATAAAGAATTCTTAAAATTCACGCGTATTGAATCATAGTTTGTGCAAAATTTTACAATTCTCACGAAATGAATCATATTCCGAGTTTGATCCTGACTAAACTCCAAAAAAGTTATGAGAAAATTATCACTTTGCTTTTAATATTTTGCTTGACTTAATTTCAAGTCATATAATTTAGTTTTCAAGAAATTTTGTGAATAATGTTAATAACGATGATGACTATAACATTAAAAAATGTTCTAAAAACGATAATTTAAAATATTTTTTTTTAGATTATTCATAATTATTAACAATAAATCGATCATATGCAGTATTTTAGATAAGCTCGTTCGTTATCTTCAAAATTTTGTTTGTTATTTTTATGGCTAATAAATATGTGGATTATCATTTATCCTTTCATTACATTAAGATAAGGAAAGAAGATATATATATTAAAAGATTATTTTTTTTCTTTATATAGTATTATGATTGATGTAAAACTTTCGTGAAAGAAAATAACGCTACAAGAAACTAATTTTAAAACGAGGAAATTTATAAATAGTAATCATTACTTATTGATTAAAAATACAAAATGACTGTTCTGTTTATTCTTAGAAAACACGTAAATACAACTTGTTTAAATTTTCCTCGCTAAGTCATTGGAAAATCTCTCTTATATCATTTACAGCTTATATAAAACCGTATAAAACTAATAAAATTAAATTGTATTTTTATATAATTTTTCTAATTAAAAAATTTCAGTAATTTGCTAATATGTAAATAATAATTATTATTTTTCGATTAAAATTGTATAAAACAAAATTAGCCATAAAATATTTTTGAAAACTAATGTTGCCATCTTAAAAATGTATTACTGTATTATTTTTTTTTAATTTGTAATTTTTTTTTATATACAGAATGAATAGAGTGAATACGTAAATTCGTTATTAGTTTTCATTTAAAATATTTATTTGTATTAAAATTAACTTTTTGAATTAGTATTGCTATAAAAGTTTCATAAAATGAATTATTCCCGTGTGGCGTTGCAGTTGTTTATAAAAATTGAATAAGTGGCTTTAAAATTTTTTTAACCAAATACAGAAAACAGAAGTTTGTTTAAGGAAGAGGTGGAAGCTTCACAATTGAACGAAGTTAAGTGAACGTAATAAGATACGTAAGGCAAGGCATTAAGAAAGGATATAGATATCTAGACAGATTGAGTTTCAAAGCACGAAAAGTGATAATTGCATGTAAATTAAAACCCATTCAATTACAAACACTTTGCAAAAATATTTGTTCGTTTAACCTTTCTTTTTCCAACCAATATTTTATGCAACATAAATTTATAAAACGGGAAAACAAATTAAATTATAAAAATGTTACAATTATTTTAAAACTTTCAAGAATCGTTAAAGCAATCCGTGCATAAAAATTATACATGTATCACCAACCGCAACTTTTCTATTAAGTTATTGATGAGTAACTTATCTAAAAGAATATGACACACATTTTATGAGAACTAGTCTACGTTAGTTAATGATACAACCCAGCAGTTTTAACGGTTAATTATTGGTGTATTTTGTACATTAACATATCAATTATTGATGCAAATTAGTCATTTATAAATCCTTTAGCTTATATTAATAATTGGCTTCGTACATATTTTAATTTAAAACAGTTTTTTTAGATCATGTAATTAAAAATTTTAGTTTATCAGGCTGTGTTAATGATACCTGCCTATTTTGGAATCTAGTATATTAAAATCAGTTTTGATACATAATATTGATATCAACATGTTAGAGGTCTTTTTGTTGGATAAAATGCAAAGTTTTGCAACATACCACTGAATTTTATGATATACAATAGCTTTAAAAAAAAAATTATGTTTAATTGTTATAAATGGATTAATGAGTTCATCTTTAAAAAAAAAATAAGAAAATTAATGAGTAACATTTAACTAGATAATCTAAATCTTATTCTTAGAAACTGGATGATTTAAAAAAAAAAATCTAATAAATTTTGTTCTAAATTCATTCCATTTTTTTGGCCTAGTTATAAATGAAAGAATTGAGATTTTTATATAATACTATGTAACCAAGATGAACTAAGATTAGTTTAAATAGCTATTAATAAATTTGACTTATATAATTTTAATACAAAATGTAATATTTAAGATTAAAAAGTATAAAATAAACAAATTAGGCATTTAAGGGAACTGCTAATTTTGTTATTTGAAATATATCTTCATTGTTATAATTTTTAAATATTAATGACAAAAGTTTGATATTACAAAATTCAAATTAATTTAGCAATATATATTTAATAGTTTAGTCACTCCCGAATATTTATTAGTTTTAAGATTTCTCAAGAAAATTCTTATAATTCCAGAATTTGTTAAGCATCTCTTAGCAAAGTGAATAACAATCCTGTTATTAAATTTGTTTGTAATATTTGGAATAATCTTAGCAAATAAGGAATACTTAAAATGTATATTATAAAACATTACAATTTATTTTTATCTATATTTTTATTTAAAACTGAATGCTTAAACTAAATAAGCACATGAATATTTACAGATAACCTCACTGGGTGATTAAAAACAAATAAATAAGCAAGCAAAACAAATTTTTCACATGGAAAAAAGCCCCTTATAGTAGGAAAACATTCCCAACATAAACATTTAGAAAGTATGTAAATTTTTACTCTGTTTCTTCTTTTTTTCTTTTCTTCTAAATTTATCTATCATACAAAACTCCTTTTATAGGAAATAGCAAAGTATGCTATATATATATATACTGTATAATATACAATATAAATTTCACGAGACCATTGTCATCTTTAAAAACTGTTCCTGCACATAATTTTTATACAATATAGAAGGCACATGGTATAACATAAATCTGATATTAAAATTATTAAACATGTTACATTTAAATTATTGCCACAAATATGGATTAGTTAATAGGTAGATATGATATAAAATATTCCATCTTTATGAAATGGTAAATTTTCTTTTAGGGGAAGACTTCACAATTATGATATTTAAAAATTGTAGGCAGTGTCCACATTGTACTTTATATGGTAGGAAGGAATCTAATTCGGATTTATGTGAAATTGGAAGAATATTTGAGGAGGATTTATCCCAAACTTTTTTGCATCAGAATATGATTTTACTATGTTTCCTATTATTAAACATTTATATATAACTGTTCAAATACTAGTCATATATATATATGGCCTGAGGTACTATCCTAATAATATACTCCAGAACAAAATATTGCTTCCTTAGTATACAATGCCAACTCTTTCATCCAATATAATTTCTTCTGAAAACATTAATCTATTTGTAACTATTCCTTTAAATTCTACAACCATAGTTTTTATTTCTGAAATATTTCTGTTATTTTGTTGATGTTCTTCTGTACATCCTCGTTCTTTCATGTATTGTGATCGTTTTTCTTCCATTATTTCACTCTGTTGTTGAGATAATGGTAATAGCTGATTAGTTGAATTTTCATCTGAAATATTTTCTGCATTAGCAGAAACTTGACATCGAGAAGGAACATCTAATACACCATTCTTAATGTCTGTATTAGTTGCAGATGAAGCAGAGGGAAGAGGTTTATTCAACATAATTTTCTCACAAACCCAAGAATGCTGCAAACATTCTTTAGCAGTCATGCGTTCACTGAAAATAAAAAAAAAAGAAATTCTAAAGAAAGTTATCTAAACAGAAAAACAGACTACATAATTAAAACTGAACTGACAATGGATAACTTTTTTCTTTAAATATATAAAAATAGTTATTATCTGTTATAGAAGGTAATAACTAAAGTAAAACAGAAAAAAAATTGTTAGATTTTTATAAATTAAACCACAAATAACTGGTTTCAGCTATTTTTTTTTTATAATTATTTTATGAGAAATTATATTGAATAAATCATATCAGAAAAATTTCATTTACATCAAAAATAAATAAATAATATATTACAAACCTTCAAGGGAACTATAATCCAAATGAACCTAATAATCATGCCTTATTTTAACCCTTGAAACTGTAACAGAAATAATAATTTCTCTTACAATTTCAAGGGTTAAAATAAGGCATGATTATTAGGTTCATTTGTAATAAATAAATTTTTCTAGAATAGTAATAAATTCTTTAAAAATATGTTAATATCATCAACATAATTGTATGCATTACATAAAGATCATTTGTTAGTAAATATTATCAAATCATATAATGTATGGCATCTGATGACTCATACAGGCATATTTACTATAAACACTGTTACATTTGTTTCATCAGTGAAAAATATGTTTCTATTTCATATTACTATGAAATTTAAGCAACAATATTTTATTATTTTTTTTTTAAATATATAAGTGGAAAATCTCTTTAAAATAAATTATTCCATTAATAAAAATAAAAATATATATTAAAAAATTCTTTCAAACCTGATATATGGGCTTACTCTAGCCACATAGCTTAAACTACATAGCAAGACAATAAAAACTCTAACATTTGAAAATATTTTTTAATAAAAATGCTAGAATCTAAAATTTTATTAATTTAAAAATCTTGTTAATAATTACTTACAGAAAAAAAAAATAAAAGTAACAGCCTTTTAGACAGGAATAAGAAAAACTTTTAATAAACTTTAAAAAATTTATTTTTCCTCCTATTCCTGTCTAAAAGGCTGTTACTTTTGTTTATTCATTAGAAGACAGTGAATCTCAACTAATTTACCCATTATAGAAAAGCAAAAATTAAATTAATATAAGCAATTAAGCTTTCATTCATAGATTTATTTTATAAAAATTCCTTTTGTTGAAATAATATTGCAGAATGACAAAATTTAGTCAGTGTATTATGTTTACAATGCTGGTCGCACATTTATGACGTACTGTCAACATAATATGGTGAACTAGTTCACTGAATTATTTTCACAGTGACATCCCACTATTTTTCTGTTTTTTTTTTTTTTTTTT
>AYEL01058927.1:0-22564 GCA_000484575.1 Olivierus martensii | reverse complement strand
ATCCCTTGAATAATTTTAACTGAAATTTTAATAATTGGAAATAATTTTTACTAAATTTAGTGCCATCTTGTAATTATAGTGCCCCGATTTTGAAACTTTTCGGGGACCGGCCCGAAAAGTCGAACGAGCGGGGAAACACACGAAGAAGGAAGCTCTGATGACGTCATAATAAAAAAGTTATATAATTAAAACGTAGGAAGATGCAAAATTTACATTGCATGTATAGGAAAATGCTCAGACTTCAAAAATAGACGTTTAAAGCGGGAAAGTCGTATGATACGGGAACGCACGAGCAGCGGGAAAGTTGTACGATACGGGAACGCACGAGCGGGGTTTCACTGTAATAAATTTACTAATGATTAAATCAAAGAGGAGTAACATCTATGAATTAATGATTAAGCTAGCCGGGAAAACGCACGAAACGGGAACTCTGATGACGTCATAATAAAAAAGTTATATAATTAAAACGTAGGAAGAGGGAAAGTTTTACATTGCATGTATAGGAAAATGCTCAGACTTCCGAAAATAGACGTTTAAAGCGGGAAAGTTGTACGATACGGGAACGCACGAGCGGGGTTTCACTGTAATAAATTTACTAATGATTAAATCAAAGAGGAGTAACATCTATGAATTAATGATTAAGCTAGAATTTTTAATTAAATTATTTAATTATTACTATTAATTTTTATTAAATTAATTAATGTATAAATAAAAATATTAATAATTATAATTTATATCTTAATTACTTTAATTAATCATCATAATTTATACCTTGTATAAATAAAAATGAGTTTTTTGAATATAATAGAAAAACATTATATATTTTCCTATAAATTTGAAATATAGATTGTGTATTTTCTACTTTTGATTTAATATCATTTAAGGTTATTTAAATAAAATAAAATTATTTTTAATTATTATTATTGGATCAAGGCCTATGTAATTAAATAAAATTATTTTTAATTATTTTGTCAATTATTTAAATATATTTAAATTTTTTAGGTCATTTTCGGCAAATAATTGATATTAATTTTATTTGTGCTATGGCTCCTTCACTAGATGATAAAAATTTGATAACACCTCGATTAATACATCACTTTAATATTCTTACATTGAATGAAATGGAAGACTCAAGTAAAAGATTTGTATTTGGAACTATATTGGATAGATGGATTGGTAAATTATTAATTTATTTTATTTATTACATAAAATAAATATTAATTAATTAATTTATAATCATAAGAATATATTATTTAAATAATATTTTTACCAATTGCAGCATTTTTCTTTTTTATTATCTAAAATGCAATAGTACTATGGTAGTCTAAAATCAGAAAACTAGAAACCAAAATAAAATATTTTTCTTATGATATCAGTAACAAAATTGACTAAATTATTTTTAACTTATTCTTAACCTTTAAATACAGTATATCTAATTTATGATTATTTTGATTATTCTTTATTTATTAGGGTGAGAATGGTAACATTTTGATATGTTATGAAATATTTACATAATTAGACTGGAGATTATTTAGATTGTGGATTAACTCTAATTAATTTGCAACCCATTCTGGGTTGCAAATTAATTAATTGGATTTTTAAGCCTTGTAACCCAGAATGGATGTTTAATTATCAATATTTTATTTTAGATATAGTATCTGAAAGACTTTTAAATGCCCATACTTTGTTAATTATTTAAGATATAATAAATAATCAAAATTAAAACAAAATTAAAATTATAAATATTGCAATAATTTCTTGTTGCAAATAAACAAATTTCTTGTTTTCTTTTTCAATAAATAATAGAACATTTGAATATATGTGTGTATACAAATTAAATAAAAGTAAACAATAAGCCAAATAAGTAAGATAAATCATTTATTCAAAAACGTTTTCAGCTATCCACGTAGCCTGCCTCAGTTGAAATACAGACCAGAGAAGCTTCTCAAGTCTCTTATCTCGACCAGGCAACTTAATTCTAATGATAGATATCGGGAACACCAAATTGATAAGACGGAGAAACTCCATCTTCTCTTTTGATCTGCACATATTATTAAATATTCATCTCAACTTGGATGCTGGCTCTGCACTATTTATACTGAAATACTTCTTACTTTAGATATTAAATAAAAGAAAAAATAAGCCAAATAATTAAGATAAATTGTTTATTCAAAAATGTTTTTGGCTATTATCTTACTTATTTGGCTTATACTTATACTTATTTGGCTTATTGTTTACTTTTATTTAATATCTAAAGTAAGAAGTATTTCAATATAAATAGTGCAGAGCTAGCATCCAAGATGAGACGAATATTTAATAATATGTGCAGATCAAAAGAGAAGATGGAGTTTCTCCATCAGTGTCTTATCAATTTGGTGTTCCCGATGTCTATCTTCAGAATTAAGTTGCCTGGTTGAGATAGGAGACTTAAAAGTCTCACTAAGGCTAAGTGCGTTAAAAATGTCTAGTCAAAAACTAAGAGAAAATTTTATGGTTTATGCTTTGTCGTTCTCTCCCAGATTGAACTCCTCCAAGAGGAATATCCAAAAGAGGCTGTAGAAATTATCAAGGACTTATATATGCTTGAATTCAAAATTCACTGCAGAATGAAGTTCAAGTATGTTAAGAAGTTACGGTGGATTTTCGAAAACCAAATCTCCCCTGGACAGAAAAGGAATCACTCAGAGATATGTAATTTTGAAGTCTTAGATGACATCCTGCTCCCAAAATTCATGGTTATTGTCTTAACCTATGGGCCGCAGTTCCATATTGGTATTTCCAATCCATGGGATTGCCAGGTGTGCCAACTTGAGAGACTGATTAATCGGGTGGAAGAGTCAGAAAAAGAAGAGGTTAGATGGAAATGTGCATTGGGTATTAAGAAGGGTAATGACATCAGAAATAAAGGTAAGTGTGCTGATCACCAGAGGTTGGAAATAGCGTGCTCACTTACTAGGAGTTGACTTTGTGACGAAGCCATTACCTGCACAAGGGACAACCAAAAGTAAAAAATTGGTATTCCTGAAGCGGGACAGCTATGTAAAACACATAGAACAGTGTATAGAAGAAATGAAAGCCGAAGAATTGATACTGGATCCAACAGAACAACAACAGCGCCATGTATTTTAATTCAGAAGAAGGAAAGATCTTTTGGACTTTCTAAAGTTTTTGTGTGTTAAGAACCCTTCATGTCCCAGGCTTTTTGCCTATATAAAACTACATAAACAGCCAATTACTGCCCAACCAATTGTGGAAAGATTTTATGCTCCCACCTACCCCTTGCAGAGGAAGCTTGCTGCCTGGTGTAGGATGCTGATGAAAGGTTATTCCTACGGTTTGAACTCCTTTGGGGAAATAATTGATAACCTGTTTGAAAAAGGGTCCTCTCTGGAAGAGACTATGGTGATGTTCAACTTTAAATCACTTTTCCCATCGACAAGGCCAGAACCAGCAGCAATTGAGCTTTATCACCTTCTTCTGGAACAAATTCATGGGCAGCCTCCCAAGCTATCTCCATGAGATATATGATTTAATTGTTCATGGGTCCTTCTTTAAGTTTAATGGGAAATTCTATAGACAGATTATTGGTGTCCCAATTGGGAGCCCTATAGCCGAAGTTCTAGCGGAACTTGTGGTTCGGAGGAAGGAGGGGGTGGTTGTTCCGCATTTTGGGTCTCATCTGAAATTGTACTGGAGGTATGTTGATGATATCCTGGTTTTATGGGATGGCCCCAGTGATAATATTGGGATGTCAACTAACTTCACCGACCATAGTTTAGGGCTAGAACTTGAACTTGAGCAGTCTGACAAGACTACTGTCCATTTCCTCGATGTGTGTATTTCCATTTCTAATGGAGAATATGTTATGTCTTTTTACCGCAAGCTGACCTACTTTTCGATTTTTATCCCTGCTTGTTCCCCGGACCTGTGGCAGTATAAGGCAGCGGCGTTCTGCTCCATGTTTAGGAGAGTCTTTACCTATTGCTCTCACCAAGGGAGTAGGTACAAAGAAATAGGAACTATACTTAAGCAAGGTTTACGAAATGGGTATCGGCTTAAGTTTCTTTTAGAGATCTATACGAGTGTCAAATGGTCGGTGTCTGATAGGTGCCTTCGTCAACCTATGTCTAATTATTATGAGGTTGATCTCAATCTCATTACCAGTAAACTTAGGCCACTTTTAGAAAAACATACGAGGTGTTTGATAGCACTCAAAAGGAGTAGCACAGTTTTCAACCTGATATGGAATGATAAGGATAAGGTCAGGAAGTGTTCTGGGATGTATGAGGTCCCATGCTTTAATCATAGTCTTGGAAGAGAAGAGTGCTATGTAGGTTTTACTTGCAGGCCTATAGAAAAACAAATTAAAGAACATATTAATGCAATCTGTAAAGGGGAAGTGGACACGGGTTTGAAGCATGACCTCACTATTATGTGGGACAAAGTACAAATATTAAAAACTGCTAGTGGGATTAGAGAGAGCAAAATGTTGGACACCCTAATTATTCACTCCATAGGAAAGACCAACTACGTGATAAATTACAATGACAATACAATTTGCTTGTGCTACCCTGGCTTAGGCACATGGCTGGCTGGATGGTTTAAATAGGTGTGATCTTGTAGCCAAATGGAATTATTTTTTTTTAATTTTGTTTATATGTAATATAATGTATCATATGTTTGTACAGCTTAGGAAAATTATAGTCTGGCAACATGTTATTAGATTCTTGTGAATAATATTTAAATCATTTAAAATCTAAACTTTCTACTGATTTTAATATTGTGTTACGTGGCTAGTTTTATTATATTTTATGTTTGTCCATGATCGTCTAGTTACCCAAACTCTGGTCACTAGAACTATTCCACGTACTCGAAATAACTCAGGCCAATTCTAACAAACTATATTTATTTAACGAACAACACTGTAAATTAAATTAATATACAATTACTATTACTACGGACTTCTACTAAGCCTATTCTCCTGACCTAGTGCTCTAACGTTAAAAATACAATAAACGTAAGCTTCCCTGATTTCTCGATCGTTGAAGGGTTCTTGAAAGAACGGTGTCTTTCCGAGGATGTAAGATCAGCTGGATGGCAAGTTTCCGGAGAGACTTCTTCTCGATTGGATATGGCTCTAGCCGCAACTGGTTAACTTGACCAACAGGCGAACAGCTACTGGAACAGCTACTCTCTTGGAGTGGAAGTTCCACCCCTTTTATCATCTACCTGCTCCGCCCCCTGGTCTCTTGTTGGCTGGATCGTTTTCTCGCTCCATCATTAGTATCGAGGCTTTGATTTCATCTGTCCTAACATGGACTTCTCCATTTATGACGCCATAGGCGAGAGGCTCCTGTTGGGTGCTGTAACTAAACCCTACTTATTTTTGGTCATCTCCATATCTAGCCTCTTCAGCTTCTTTTATCTGTTGTCTGTGAGTCATCGACCCTCTGTCGATTCTCTGACTTGAGGGGCTCCTTTTGGGTGTTATGACTAAGTTCCCCTATTTTGCACTAGTCCTCTCCATTTCTATTTTCTCCAGCTATCCTTTTTTCACCCCCGGCTTACTCCGTTACAATTGTTAGGGAGAAGATTAGAGATTAGAAGATTATTACTGTAATGTATTATATTTTGTACAGTTTATGAAAATTATTTTTCAGCAACATGGTATTAGACTTTTGTGGATATTATTTGATTGTTTATATTTTTTAGCCTTTTCTTTTAAAGAATTTTATAGATTTTGATTTTATTATTATTATTGGATTTTAATGTATTAGTATTATTTTTGAATTTACTCTTTGAGACTTGTTAATATATGATGGATGTGTAATTATTTAGACTTTTATATTTCATAATATTTGTTAGTACGAGTCTTTTACTCAGTTATAATATTTATCAATAACTTCGATTTTCTGTGCAATATATATGAAAAGAATGTTTACTGTTAAATGTTTATTGCAGTACTTGACTTGAAATGTTATTCTGTAAGAATAGATTTATAGCTGCAGTGATCTAAGATGTTTGTTTTTGTTAAAGGGCTTACAGG
Source organism: Olivierus martensii (assembly GCA_000484575.1). Taxonomy (NCBI): domain Eukaryota; kingdom Metazoa; phylum Arthropoda; class Arachnida; order Scorpiones; family Buthidae; genus Olivierus; species Olivierus martensii. The sequence goes on along the minus strand of AYEL01058927.1, from coordinate 16,518 downwards.
TGGTTCGGGTATAAACCATATGTTTTCTTTAATGTGGATGTTTTTCGAGTAGCTTGAAGTTATGTTACTCTAATTTTTAAGATAGTCATTATGTTTAGTATTATATTATTATTGTTATCCATACCTAAAATATCGGAGTTTGACAATAATAATTGTAATAATGTTGTTTTTAGAAATGGTTTGTCAGGTTTTCTCATAAATGTGGTTTGAAGGGATAACCTTCCACCTGCAGTTTTGTTGATGTTAGGAACTGATCACTCGTTGGTTCCCCATTTTGGCCCGATAAGAAAGTAGGAGAGAAACTTCTCTGGTCTGTATTTCAACTGAGGCAGGCTACGTGGATAGCCAAAAACGTTTTTGAATAAATAATTTATCTTACTTATTTGGCTATTTGTTTACTTTTATTTAATATCTAAAGTAAGAAGTATTTCGGTATGCAATTTATTTATTTTTTGAATATTTTGCAGATTATCCAGGAAATTAATTTCCTGTCTATTCCTGTTAATTACGAATGTACTGTAATCAATTATGATGTAATTTTGAGAAATGACTATGTGCGCCATTGATTTTGAAAGTGGGGCATGTCCATTTTATGTTATTGCTAGATATTTAATGGTTTGCATTACAATGGGTTTAAAAATATTCGTAAGCAGTAATAAACTTATATTTTTTGTAATCTTATTTCATGTAAGTTTAATATGCAATAATGGTTATCCATGTTAAGTGAAAAAAAATCATGGTTTTGGTATGCACCAAGGGACTTGCCTCACTTTCAAAAGCAATGATTTGTTGAACACATTGATTTTCTTTGAATGGAATATAATTATACAAAAAAACAATTGAATATTTTTTTATTTACTTATTTGTTTTATTTCAACATTCCATACTTCTTTTGAAAAGCTACAATAAACAAAAAATAAATTTAATTTTATAGGAAAAAGTCGATAAAATAAGAAAAAATATTTAGTAATAAGTCGCATGCATATAATTATATTTCTTAGTTTAGATGATGCAGATTTTTATAGTATTCATGATGAATGGGTGGTATATAAGGTAATAAATCAATCATATCATTATATTTTTCTTCAGTAATAGGCCTAGTTTTCGTATTTAAAAATGATAATACTATTTTTAAACTGTTTGGCCTATCCATTTTGGTGATAAATCAAGTGTTTTAAATTGCGAATCTTTTCCATTGATGTTTTATAAATTTATATGCTGTATTTCTTGAAAATCTTATCCAGGAAATATTCAACCAATTGACAGTTTCTCCATCAGTATTTTTTGTTCTTTTCAAAGTTTGCAACATTTTTGTATTAATTTGTAAAAATCCTGGGGAATATACAGCAAATTAGTTTTTTGAATTGCCATTTCTTCAATTCCAGAATCGTGATCGTTTGGCAAGAATGAATGTTCTGACAATAAAAATTTATGGTCAGGACATTCATTTATAATATCTATATTATTGTCGCTAGACTGGACAATTTTCATCCACATTAAAGCCAACTTTATGTTTCTATTTTGGCCAGTGCACATTTCACTATAAGAGAAAATGTGTTCTGATTTTTACTGCTAGAAGTGCTAGTATTATTGCAAGTAAGTATGTTTTAAATCAAGGTTTCCACAATTTACATGATGATGGAGTTCATATGTATACCTGGGATGAAACAATTGCATACAGAGGATCACAAGAAGTAGCTTCTTGCTATTAAAGTACCTACAAAATGTGACAGTAAAATCAGTATTTATTTGAGCCATTCACAAGCCAAATCTGTGGCTAAAATTCCAAATTTTAGCGACAGATTAATAGAACATAAAGGTAACATACAAAAAGGAAATCTATTGATGGCATTAGCCCAAAGGGCATATGGGAAGGATGTTAACATCTTATGGGATGAAGCAAAAGTTGTCAAGAAACTTCAAGACCATAGAGAACTGTTTGTTTCCAAGATAGTAGAGATCTTAAGAGCTAATGAAAATGAAAATGTTATTAATTTACAACATGCAGATAATATGATAAATGCCTGGAGGTACACAATCCAGAAATATAGCGATTACCCATAGAATTTATCCAAGTTAACAAATATGATTTTATATTTTACTTGAACGCTATTAACGACATACACTTTAGACATATATGTGGTAACTCTGAGTGAATCCTGTAAAATTACATCATAATTGATCCTATAAAGATATGATTGATTTAGGTTCCACTCAGAGTTATCACATGTGTTATTTTTTGTGTCTTTATATAATTTGTGTACTAATTTTGTTTTTTATTATTTTGTGTATTTTAAACCAGAACTTTATTTTTTTGACTATTTTTCAGCTAGACCAATTTTTGAAATAGCTACTAAATTGTTCTAGAATTATGTTTAAAAAACTGTTCTAATGTGTTGTAAGTTTGGAACTGATGATTGTATAGCAACATACCGAAAACGTTTTTGCTGTCTTTTAATAAATCTTGTTTTTATTCACTGCTGTTTGTGCTGTACTGATATTAAAAAATTCTAATTTATCTAAAGAAAAAATTTTTCTTGCCTAGGATTAAACTTGAAATTTCAGACTAATGCCATGACATTCTGACTACTAAACCACTTGGTAGGTTATTCTTCAGATATTATTAATTTTAGAATTTAATCATATGATATTTTTATTAATTAAGTTGAATGTCTGTGATTAAATTCTAAAATTAATAATAATGTCCAAAGAATCATTCTGCTAAGTGGCCTCAATAGTCTAGCAGTTTTGGCATTATCTGAAGAGAGAGAAATATTTTATCTAATTTTTAAAATTATTTTTAACTTGATATCTAAGTTCATAATTTATGTAGACTAAATTTTAGTTAATTTTACTATTATTTTGCATTTTAATTTACCACATATTTATTTTATTAATGTATTTATTGATTATTATTTTGATCTTTATAATTTTTTCATGTTTTGACTTTATATATTAACTAATCAAAGAGTTAACCATAGTACTAGTTAGCAGTCCAAACAACTCTTTATTATTTCAATTTTACATTTGAGTAACATTTTCAGCTACGACCTAGCCATCCTCAACTCGAACTCACAAACCAATTAGAACAAAAGATGTTCTAAGAATCTATAAACTTTGGTCGTAAAGATTCCATTGTGGAACTTACTTCAAATTTTAAAACAAACTTCTTTCCCAAAGTATTCTATATACAAATTCTATATTACTTGGGGTGGTTATTGTAATCAAATATTTAAAAATAATTCATTTAATTAAAATTAACAAAAAACAGTAATAAAAACACAAATAATAAAAAATAAATAAAACCTGAAACAGTTTGTCAAATTCCGGTGTTTCGGCATGCTGTTCCTACATGTACTACCCTCTTAGGCCTACTTCCATGCATTTGAGATCGTTTTTTTTCTTTCTCATTAATTAATTCCTCTTGCTGGCCTCTTCTGTAAATGCTTAATTTCTCAGCTTTCTTTAGCTCTGTTGGATCAGTGACACTGTGTATTATTTTGGCTTCATTCCAGTTAATTCTGACGTCATTCTCGTAGGCTCATCTTGCAACTGCTGTAGTTAGATTGCCATGTTTAATGTCACGTTTATGCTCCTCTATCCTGTCTTTTAGGTTCCTTTGCATCATTCCTATGTAGACTTCCGTGGTGCCTGTATCAACATTCTCTAATGATATTCTATAGATTCCTGTAGTTTCTCCATTGTTATATTTATCTTTAATATTCTTTAATGCTTGGAAAACCATTTGTCCCCTCTTAAATGCTAGCTTTTTCTTCATTTTTTTAAGGATTCTCTTAACTGTTTTTGAGGCTCTTGTGGCATCTGGGACTACCTCAAAGCCCACAGTTATTTGTTGTTCTGGGGAGAGGGTCCTTGGCTATTTGCCTCCTGTCATCCTTCTATTGTAGATGTTTTATTCGTAGTAATTTTTTTATACAGGTTTGTTATTAAAGGCTTGCTATATCCATGCTTCTTTGCTATTGTTATGATTGTTTGCACTTCTTCCTCTCTTAAGATATCACTGCTACAGCGAGACAGCCCTAGTTAAATACGCCCTCAATGCTGCTTTCTTGTAGGTCCACTTGTCATTTGACCACCTTGGAATTATGATTGGTGTGGTTCTGGTTTACTATACACTGTCGTTTGTAACGCACCATTTAAAATGTGGATCATGACATCTGGAAAATGGATGGCTTTACTTTCATTCTGTTCCATGTTCAGTTTTAGTCCATAAGTCTCATCGGTAAACATTTTAAACAGCTCCTGTGAAAGGTCTGTATTCTTCCAATCATGAATATATCATTGACATATCTGACATAAAGGTGCACCTCTCTTATTATACTATTCACTTTGGTCTCTTCTACAGATCATATTACCAGCTCAGAAAGTTCTCCTGCAACGGGGCTACCTATAGGTACATCTTTTGTTTGTTTATAACCTTTAAACTTGAAGAAGGAGTTTCGGCAAAGAAGGTCTGCAAGTTCTCTACATAATTCTGGGGGTGTTCTATCCATTTGCAAATTAGTCAATAGGAATCTATAGAGACATATTGTCTGTCCACAAAAGCTGAGCCTAGCTAAGGTGGATGAAAACACAAAAAGGAGAGTCGCAGTTAGGTATAATGCGGGTGGGAATTATTGAATTAATATTATATTAAGTTCTATTAAATATATTATTATATTAAGTTCTGTTAAATATATTTCCAACGTCGAAACTAATCATTATCATTCAACCTACAATAAACTTCCATTCAACTTCAGTTATCTTGCATTTGAAAACATCCGTGTGCAAAGCTGTCATCCCTATTTTGTCATTGGACTCATTCAGTTAATGCATGCGTACTTGCGTCGATGGTCACGGCTAACCTGGTTGGATAGTATGTATACAAGGGCGGTGTTTAATGAAGGGTAGAGCTTCTCAAAATCAAATGTTGTAAAGGTTTCACTCCCTTTAAGATTAATCTCTTTAAGCCTTTGGAGAAAGTCAACTGACGATTTGGCTTCGTACCTGTATCCTGAAAGTTTGTTATTTATCCATTTTGCCATTGCTCTTTCAAGGTGGTAGAGGGGCGATCTACACTTTTCCACTATAGGTCTGAAGGTGACCGGGACTTAATGGATTTTTGCATAGGCAAACAACCTCGGGCAGGCAGGGTTCAGTATTCTCTGAACTTTTAAGAAATCTGGTAGGTCCAGTCTCTTGCAGATTTTCGTTCCATTTTCTTTCCAGGGCGGGCGTCGAGTCCTTATCAAGTGATTCTGCATTAGATTCCCTTACATACTTCTCCAGGTAGTCTTCATACTCACCTTTCTTCATTAAGACCATCTTCTTTGACTTATCCTCCCTGGTGATTGTAAGAAAGTTACATTTCATCCATTCTTGCGCTTCACATACAACACTCTTTTCTCTATTCGTAGTCCTGATACTCTCTGTGTTTCTGCTTTCATTAGCCTTAAATTCTTCAACATATATCCAACATTCTCTTTCTTTTGAAGTGTCATCCCTTATCAGTCTTTCAAATTTTGGGATCATGCCTTGAATTTCACCTATTTCTCTAAAGGCATAAAATGGACCTTTCCTTAATAATTCTTGTAGTGGTATTTGTATTTGTAATTATTTTTAATATGTAATTATTTTTAAATATTTGATTACAATAATTGTCCCAGGTAATATAGAATTTGTATGTAGAATACTGTAGGAAAGAACTTTGTTTTAAAATTTGAAGTAAGTTTCACAATGGAATCTTAATGACCAAAGTTTTATAGATTCTTAGAATGTCTTTTGTTCTAATCAGTTTGTGAGTTCAAGTTGAGGATGGATAGGTCATAGCTGAAAATGTTACTCAAATGTAAAATTGAAATAATAAAGAGTTGTTTGGACTGCTAACTAGTGCTATGGTTAATTCTTTGATTAGTTAAGTACCTAAAGAAAGCAGTATAAAATTTTTTCCAATGATCTAAAGATAGCAGAGCCAGCTATTTGTAACAAAAATGCAGCTACTAAAGGAACTTAAGACATGTTACACTAAAATAAGATATGTATAACTGCTATCTTCAATATAAATAGTAGAAAATAAACCAAGCACTATGTAGCAGAAATACGTTTATTTATTTACAATTCGAAACGTTTTCGACCATGTTTTGGTCATCATCAGTGAACATTGCTAAAACGAACTTACATAGAATCTATGTAAGTTTGTTTTAGCAATGTTCGCTGATGATGATCAAAACATGGTCAAAAATGTTTCAAATTGTAAATAAATAAACGTATTTCTGCTACATAGTGCTTGGTTTATTTTCTACTATGTTACACTAAGTTTGCAAAGTCGCGAATTATAACGAATATTAATACTATAATTATAAACTAATCCTAACAGTCTAACGACTGCAATCCGCAGTTCGGCCTGAGCTCGGGTCTTCTTCTAAACTCTAACTTACAAATAATTAACTTCAGAACAATCTAACAACAACTAACGTTTAACCGGCAAAACAAAACTGGAAACTTACAACTAGAAGTAACAAATAAGTGTTAGATTGAAAACAACAAGACAATGTTAGAACTTGCACAAATAAATTGAATGAATTCTCAAACAAGTTAGATAACAAAAAAATATAAATTTATTAGACTTAAAACACTTACAAAAGTGTTAATAAATGCTTTATTGAAACGATAATAAAGCAATAATCAATAAATCAACAAAACTTATTTAATCCAACTCAAATATCAAAAATCCAATTATTCACAAGAAATAAACCTTAAATATTACTTAAATCTACTACCTCCACCACTGATACAAACTTCAAGCAATCGTCGATCTTTACAAGAATTCGAATGTCACTTAGCCAACCTTATGTTGATACAACACCTCACTGTGTCATTGGTTGCTTCCATTTTTATACTGGGTGACCTACAATCCTGTGTTGCTTCATTTACATAACTACACATAACAAGTTTAAATTTTTTAGCTTACAGAGTAATTCATTCATGTCATCCTCTACAATTTATTTATATATTGAACAAAACATCGATACAGATCATACTTATATTCACATAACGGATCAGTGGTAAAATTAAATGATGACGTCATTACCCGGGACAGCTCTTCTAAAGGACAGTTCCCATATCACGTGATTGCGAACGACAGGAGAAGGTGGAAGTAGTTAATTTTAAAAAAACTAAAAAATTAATACGTTAGATAATAAGAAAATAATGATAAATAATAAAGTGCATAATATAATAAAAATAAAATAGGACAGGTCAGAGTTAACTTCCTCACACTCCTCCCCCTGTGAAATAAGGAACTACATAGCATTTCCTTTAAAATTTTGTCCGTCAGAGCTTACCCGTTTACAAATTCTGTAAACTTCCCATAGCCTCACTGATATCAAATTAATAAAGTTTCTTTTTCTATGAGCATTTAGTTGATCCTTAAAATCTAACATGTGGAGGTAAATTTCTTAACACAGCAATACATTATATCCATAAAAGGGTGCTTGATCAATATTGATCATTTGATGATGGGAAAATTTTGCTATTAATTCTTTTCGAAGGTTGTAACAGACTTTTTTCACCGGTTAATGTTTAAATTTTGTTAGTATTTTAGTGATCATCTCTTACAGTCATTGATGAACAATGTTTAAAGTTCCAAAATATTTCAATGACTCAACCTTTTTGGATTTACAATTACTACTGTTGAGAAAAAAAAAGTATAACTATACAACTTATCTTCTTTGAGGAGGAAGTCTGGCGAGACAACAATAATCTACTCTCTGCATTGGCGTAAGCCTTTGGGTCAGCATATCGGAACTTCTAGCAACATGCGGACCGGAAACAGTTCTTCTGATGTCACTATCTACTGGTGCTGTAGGTCTTGAACCATCAGCATCTCCAGTGATGTTCCTCACTGGGTATGATGGCCTGTTAAACAGGCGGTACTTCTTGAGGTTGGCAATATGTTGACAACCATGAATCGCCCCACTCACTGGATCCTTTATTTCGTAGTTAAGTGGGGATATCTTTTTCAAAACTTCATAAGGTCCTCCCCACTTGGGTGCCAATTTGGCACTGAATTGTCTACAAGCAGAAGAAATAGGATGAGTTTTTAATAGTACAAGATCACTCACCTAAAATGTTTGTTGTCGACAACAACGATTATAATGCTGTCTCTGTTGATTCTGCATGGAACGGACATTTCTTTGGGCCATATTCATAATTCTTTGCAAGTTGTTTAGCTTATCCTCAACGGAAGTTGATGGGTCTGGGTACTGGGTGAGGTGGTCCCACGGAAGCATGATTTCTCATCCCAGATGTAGTTTCGCCGGTGTATATTGGGTGGAATCCTGAATGGTTGACCGGATTGCTAAAGCTAGCTCCTATAGATGAATATCCTAATCTTGGTGATTTTTATTAATGTGTACTGAGATCATACAGCCTAGCATGCGGTTGACCTGTTCTGTTAAGTTCAATTGGGTATGGTACGGAGTGGTGAACAGTGCTTTATTCCCAACTGGACAGACTTCGGCCATCAAGTGTGAGATAAATTGTGGTCCATTGTCAGAAACTAAGGTTTTGAGTAGACCATATCTGCAAAAATACTCATTAATAATACATTTTACCTCAATGGAATCAGCTCAACCCATTTACTAAAATAATCAGTCATTACTAATATATAGTTATTATTTTTCCTGGATCTTGGATATGGGCCAAGGATATCAACACCTACTTGATTGCCAGGTTCCATAATTGGTGTGCTTTGCATTAGTCCGGCCAGACGTTGTTGGTCGAATTTGACGGTTTGACAAACGTGACAGGATAAGATGTATTCTTTAATGTTGTGAGCCATGACTGGCCAATAGCACTTTGCTGCACCTTTTTCATAGTTTTTCGGACACCCAGATGACCAGCAGTCGGATGATCATGTAATTCTTGTAAAACAGCATTTCTAAGATTCTTAGGGATCATGGGTCTAAAGCCTCCAGATTGATCTGTTTTTCTAGTATAATATAAAATGTCATTAGTCAAGGTGTAATGTCTTGACTTACCTTTTATTTCTGTGGCTAATGTTGGATCTGGAGGTAGACTGCCGGTTGCTAAATAATTGTATAATCCTCTCTACTCGTTGTTGTTTCATTGCTCATTAATCAATTCAGTTTTTCCGGAGATGGAGAGGATGGTGCAGATGCAGGAACAGTAGTCCTCTTCTTTCTCGTTACTATCAGTTGTGTTGGGAGATCTGGATAGTGCGTCTGCTAGTTGATTCTCTGTTCCCTTGCTGTGTTTTACTGAAAAATTAAATTCCTGTAGTTGTAATGCCCATTTCATTAGCCTACCTGTGAGATTGGTTGAATTCTGTAACCATTTTAGAGCAGCGTGATCAGTTACAACAGTGAATTCGGTGCCGTCGAGATACCTACAGTGGCCCACACAACAGCCAGACACTCTAATTCCGTGGTAGAATAATTTTGTTCAGCTTTGTTTAAGGTTCTACTAGCATATGCAATTACTCCCTTCTGGCACAACACTGCTCTTAAGCCAACTCCACTTGCATCCATATGTAATGTATAGTGTTCTTCTTTCGGTAATTGTAATATTGGAGTGGATATGAGGGGTTGTTTCGATGCTTCAAAGGCCTTTTGGCATACTTCCGTCCAGGACCATCTAGTTCTTTTCTTTGTAGTTGGTATAGCGGTTCAGCGATTGTAGCATAATTTGGAATGAAGTGGCTATACCAACTACACATTCCTAAAAAGGTGCTTAATTGTTTAGTGTTTTTGGGAGTTTCAAACTTACTTACAGCATCAACCTTATCTGGCTCTGTCATGATCTCTCTATTATCGATCTTGAACCCCAGGTAATGTACGTCCGATCTGCAGAAATAGCTTTTAGATAACTTTATGGTCAATCTGGCCCTTAAAAATCTTTCCAGTACCGTGCTGATATGCTTTAGATGTTCTGCAAAATGTGGAAGAGTAAATAATAATATCGTCTAAGTATACCTCACAGAAGATGCCTTTCACATCTCGTAAAACTTCATTCATTAATCTCTGAAATGTGGCTGGGGTATTTTTCAGCCCAAAGGGCATCACTAGGAATTGATATAGCCCTTAGTTGGAAATGAATACCTTCTTCTCCCTATCTTTGGCCTTTATGGGGACTTGCCAATATCCCGCAGATAAATCGAGGATGGATATGAATTTTGCATCTTTCAAAGACTTCATTAGTTTGGAAATGATAGGAAGAGGAAATTTATCAGTAACAATTACCTGATTTAATTTGAGGTAGTCTATGCACAATCTCCAGTCTCCTGTTTTCTTTTTAACATGACGACTGGGGATGCCCACGGCGACTTAGACGGTTCTATAATTCCATCCTTTTTCATTTCGTGTATTTGTCTGTTCATTTCACTTAGCTTTACCGGTGAGTAACTATATGGTTTACTGGAAACCGGTTTGGCATCTTTTGTATCAATTGCATGTTCCACCATGTTGGTTAGTCCTGGCTTATTCTTAAAAATTAACAAAAATTGTAATAGTGTCTTTTAATTGGACTAACATGTCTGTTTCTAATGGAGTCTGTAGATCAGCCAAAATATTGTCATTATCTGTTTCCTTCCTGTTGTTGTCAACTTTGAGTTATAATTCGGCCTCTTCAAAATTTAACGTGACACAATGTTTTCAGATGAAATTGAGTCCCAATAAACATGGTACCGCCAAATCTGGTACAACCATACAATTTTGTTTCAGTGTGGCATTATTGACCTTATCACAGCTGTAAAACGTCCTAAAGTTCTATATTCTTTTCCTTGTATGGCTAACTGTACCTTCGGACTTGGGTGGAGGTGAATATGTGGGTTCTTCCTTATTATTTTCTTCCAAACATTTTCATTGATGGCGGTGTCATTGGCTCCAGTATCTATGTGAGCATTTATGATAATATTATTAATAAAGATAGAAATGAATGGCAAATTTGTCTTATTTGTAATTGATAGTCCAACAAAGGAGGTTTTTTCCATTGTAGAGGCACAAGCCTCCTGCCTTGGCCTCTCTTTTAGTTTCCCTAATGCTGCTGATTTCTACTAGATTGATAAGTTTGGTTGCGGGTATTATTATTGGCTGGCCTATTGCGCCTCTGTGGTCAATCCCTCGAAAAATGGCCCCAATTCTTACAGTTGTAACACTGAATAGATGATTCTATTTAGTGTTACAACTATTCGTGTTTGCAGTCGTTGGACGCTGAGCATGAGGAGCCTCTGGTTGTCTATGGAACAAGTATTGTTTTGCTGCTCGTATAGCGTCATTAACATTCGGGAAGTGCCTATCTTCTAAGAACTCTCGCATATTCAATGGCATCTGCAAAATCATGCACTGGATTATTTCAGAGTTGGCAGCTAATGGTCTCCATCGTCTATATCATTGTACGGTGTCCCATAGGAAGCTTTCCACATCTCCTCGACCATCATAAGTTCAGTTAAATACATGTTTAATTAAAGTCACCTCATCTAGTAACAGAGAATACAATGCCATTAAACTATTTTTGAAATAAGACTAAATCCTATCTTCTCTTCTAGTCCTGCCTTCTGTTCGCCACCATTTGGCAGGATTTCCTTCAAATTGTCCGGCGGTGAATCCACCCACTTTTCTTGTGGTATTTCCTGGGCAATAAAATACTATTCTATATCAGAAAAGAAATCAATTATATTGGTCTTACCGTCATATTTTGGCATGGGTGGCGACGGAGCATTCATAACAACAATTGATCGAAAGAGTGAAGATATTTCAGGTCGAGACGGGATGATAGGTGTTCTTCGAAACCTTTGTTCCAGAGGGGACGGTCGGTAGTCTCTGGTGGCTGGTGCATCAGGCATACGGTGTTCCCATGTAGGTGGGTGGTAACTTCCGGAAATTGGTGGGATTCTCAAAGACCTTAATCTTGCAATTTCTCGTTTGTTACTGTCCAACCTATCGGTCAGAAGTGATACCATAGTCTGGAGAGCATTCCACTGCTCAATAGGAACACTAATTATATTACTGGCCATCATACTACAGAGGTGATTAAGTATCGTAAAACTGAAAAGTGATAATTACCAAAATGCAAGAATATTAAACTACCACAAAATGTGGTCCCTGTTGGGGGCGCCAATTGCAAAGTCGCCGATTATAACGAATATTAATACTATTAGTTATAAACTAATCCTAACAGTCTAACGACTCTGCAATCTGCAGTTCGGCCTGAGATCAGGTCTTCTAAACTCTAACTTACAAATAATTAACTTCAGAACAATCTAACAACAACTAATGTTTAACCGGCAAAACAAAACCGGAAACTTACAACTAGAAGTAACAAATAAGTGTTAGATTGAAAACAACAAGATGATGTTAGAACTTGCACAAATAAATTGAATGAATTCTCAAACAAGTTACAACAAAAAAATATAAATTTATTAGACTTAAAACACTTACAAAAGTGTTAATAAATGCTTTATTGAAACGATAATAAAGCAACAATCAATAAATCAACAAAACTTATTTAATCCAACTCAAATATCAAAAATCCAATTATTCATAAGAAATAAACCTTAAATACTACTTAAATCTACTACCTCCACACCGATACAAACTTCAAGCAATCGTCGATCTTTACAAGAATTCGAATATCACTTAGCCAACCTTATGTTGATACAACACCTCACTGTGTCATTGGTTGCTTCCATTTTTATACTGGGTGACTTATAATCCTGTGTTGCTTCATTTACATAATTACACGTAACAAGTTTAAATTTATTAGCTTACAGAGTAATTCATTCATGTCATCCTCTTTACAATTTATTTATATATTGAACAAAACATCGATACGGACCATTCTTATATTCACATATCGGATCAGTGGTAAAATTAGATGATGACGTCATTACCAAGGACAGCTCTTCCAGAGGATGGTTCCCGAATTCCGTATCAAGTGATTACTAACTACAACGGAAAAGGTGGAAGTAAGTTAACTCGTAAACTAAATATAATATGTTAAATAATAAGCAAATAACGATAAATGATAGTGCATAATAAAATAAAATAGGACAGGTCAGAGTTAACTTCCTCACAAATAGGTAAAAGCCGAACACATCTGGGAATTCCTGGATCAGTGTAAGTTAAATGGTGTCTTAGCAAGAACTTTTATGAGCATAAAATTGCCAGTGAAAAACAAGAGTTTTAATAAACACCAAAAGAATTTGCTTAAAAGTTGCAATAATGGATGCAAGGAGAAGGATGTATAAAATGAAAAGTGAAAAAGCACAGTTGGACTTGAGAATAGAAGAGACACCTTTGGAGTGTAAAGATCAAAGACTGGCCACTATAGAGGAACAGATAAGAGCTATCAGATTGATGCTCAAAAAGAAATATGTTAAAAACTTAAATGGCTGATAAAAAAGCAAATGAAGACTGGGACAGAACGCTCTTTGGAAATTGAAGATGTGGTGATGGTCAATGGTGACATACAAATACCGCTACAAGTACAAGAATTATTAAGGAAAGGTTCCATCTTATGCCTTTAGAGAAATAGGTGAAATTCAAGGCATGATCCCAAAATTTGAAAGACTGATAAGGGATGAGACTTCAAAAGAAAGAGAATGTTCAAAATACGTTGAAGAGTTTAAGGTTAATGAAAGCAGAAACACAGAGAGTATCAGGACTACGAATAGAGAAAAGAGTGTTGTATGTGAAGTGCAAGAATGGATGAAATGTAACTCCCTTACAATCACCGGGTAGGATAAGTCAAAGAAGATGGTCTTAATGAAGAAAGGTGAGTATGAAGACTACCTGGAGAAGTATGTAAGGGAATCTAATGCAGAATCACTTGATAAGGACTCGACGCCCGCCCTGGAAAGAAAATGGAACGAAAATCTGCAAGAGACTGGACCTACCAGATTTCTTAAAAGTTCAGAGAATACCGAACCCTGCCTGCCCGAGGTTGTTTGCCTATGCAAAAATCCATTAAGTCCCGGTCACCTTCAGACCTATAGTGGAAAAGTGTAGATCGCCCCTCTACCACCTTGAAAGAGCAATGGCAAAATGGATAAATAACAAACTTTCAGGATACAGCTACGAAGCCAAATCATCAGTTGACTTTCTCCAAAGGCTTAAGTGAAACCTTTACAACATTTGATTTTGAGAAGCTCTACCCTTCATTAATCATTGTCCCTGTATGCATATATCTCTATAGATTCCTATTGACTAATTTGCAAATGGATAGAACACCCCCAGAATTATGTAGAGAACTTGCAGACCTTCTTTGCCGAAACTCCTTCTTCAAGTTTAAAGGTTATAAACAAACAAAAGATGTACCTATAGGTAGCCCCGTTGCAGGAGAACTTTCTGAGCTGGTAATATGATCTGTAGAAGAGACCAAAGTGAATAGTATAATAAGAGAGGTGCACCTTTATGTCAGATATGTCAATGATATATTCATGATTGGAAGAATACAGACCTTTCACAGGAGCTGTTTAAAATGTTTACCGATGAGACTTATGGACTAAAACTGAACATGGAACAGAATGAAAGTAAAGCCATCCATTTTCCAGATGTCATGATCCACATTTTAAATGGTGCGTTACAAACGACAGTGTATAGTAAACCAGAACCACACCAATCATAATTCCAAGGTGGTCAAATGACAAGTGGACCTACAAGAAAGCAGCATTGAGGGCGTATTTAACTAGGGCTGTCTCGCTGTAGCAGTGATATCTTAAGAGAGGAAGAAGTGCAAACAATCATAACAATAGCAAAGAAGCATGGATATAGCAAGCCTTTAATAACAAACCTGTATAAAAAAATGACTATGAATAAAACATCTACAGGAGGCAAATAGCCAAGGACCCTCTCCCCAGAACAACAAATAACTGTGGGCTTTGAGGTAGTCCCAGATGCCACAAGAGCCTCAAAAACAGTTAAGAGAATCCTTAAAAAAATGAAGAAAAAGCTAGCATTTAAGAGGGGACAAATGGTTTTCCAAGCATTAAAGAATATTAAAGATAAATATAACAATGGAGAAACTACAGGAATCTATAGAATATCATTAGAGAATGTTGATACAGGCACCACGGAAGTCTACATAGGAGTGATGCAAAGGAACCTAAAAGACAGGATAGAGGAACATAAACGTGACATTAAACATGGCAATCTAATTACAGCAGTTGCAAGACGAGCCTACGAGAATGACTTCAGAATTAACTGGAATGAAGCCAAAATAATACACAGTGTCACTGATCCAACAGAGCTAAAGAAAGCTGAGAAATTAAGCATTTACAGAAGAGGCCAGCAAGAGGAATTAATTAATGAGAAAGAAAAAAAACGATCTCAAATGCATGGAAGTAGGCCTAAGAGGGTAGTACATGTAGGAACAGCATGTCGAAACACCGGAATTTGACAAACTGTTTCAGTTTTTATTTATTTTTTATTATTTGTGTTTTTATTACTGTTTTTTGTTAATTTTAATTAAATGAATTATTTTTAAATATTTGATTACAATAACCACCCCAAGTAATATAGAATTTGTATATAGAATACTTTGGGAAAGAAGTTTGTTTTAAAATTTGAAGTAAGTTCCACAATGGAATCTTTACGACCAAAGTTTATAGATTCTTAGAACATCTTTTGTTCTAATTGGTTTGTGAGTTCGAGTTGAGGATGGCTAGGTCGTAGCTGAAAATGTTACTCAAATGTAAAATTGAAATAATAAAGAGTTGTTTGGACTGCTAACTAGTACTATGGTTAACTCTTTGATTAGTTAATATATAAAGTCAAAACATGAAAAAATTATAAAGATCAAAATAATAATCAATAAATACATTAATAAAATAAATATGTGGTAAATTAAAATGCAAAATAATAGTAAAATTAACTAAAATTTAGTCTATATAAATTGCAAATAGTAAAATAAAATTACTTTTAAACTAAAACTATATAAAATTAAAAACACAAATGTCAGTCAAAAAAGCAAAAATACCAGAACAATTAAATATCATCATCAGTAAGGATCTTGAAGGCAAAATCAGAACAACTAAAATTAAGTAAGCAGTCTGTTGTAAACTACAGACATTTGATTAAAATATGTTTAATAGATAGAGCACAAGTACAATGATTGCAGACAAGCCAATCTTCATCCATTAAAAAGAAGCCTATAAGGAACCTTGCAAGGATGACTTCATCTCACTTCTGCAGTGTAGATGGAATACTAATACTCAATTAACAGTTTAATCTCATGAAGTTTGTTGTTAGATTACTTATTCCACATATGCTGCCATAATTGCTGTAGCTTCTTTTTGATAAAGGGTTTAAAATCAGTAAAAGGATTTTAAAAACATATGAATGATTAGAAGCGGCAACTTGGCAGTGATGTTAGCTAATTTGTTCTCCTGAATATTCAACAAAACTTGATAGTATATCCTCTTTTTGATGAAAGCAAAAGAAGCTTTTGAATCTTGAGCCAGGATCAGATGTGGAGAAAATTTTTATATCAGATCTTTAA
>AYEL01058926.1:0-47637 GCA_000484575.1 Olivierus martensii | reverse complement strand
GTGTTTTGAGTTTAATAAATTTATAGTTTTATTATTATTTAACTTGTTTGAGAATTTATTCCAATTAGTATTTAAGTTTCTAACACTTTTTGTCAGTCTAGTTATAACACTCGTTTGTTACTCTTAGTTGTAAGTTCTCGTTTCCGGTTTGGTTTCGCCGGTTAACGTGAAGTGTTGTTAGAGTGTTTTTGACGTTAATTAGTATTAAAGACGTTACATTGTGTTAGACTGTTTTGTAATTAATTAGTTTTAAATTGAGGTTAACGTTAGTTAGTGTTAGATTGTTTGTAGTTAATTATTTTTAGACTTTAAGACCTGAGTTCAGGCCAAACTCTGGATTGCAGAGTCGTTAGAACCATTAGGCTTAATTTATAATTTTTGTTATTGACATTCGTTCTAATCTGTGACTTTGCAAACTATTGTAGATATTGTTACAGAATAGCCAATTTAAAATTCAAATTAAAAGAATGAATGGATATGCAGTATATACCAATCATATACAGTATGCAATAGTAATATATACAGTATGTATGCAATAAGTTAAGAAATTTAGAAGAAAATGGTTGGTCCAAAACAGATTTCTTTAAATCCAATGTCAATATTTTTAATGAAAAATGTATCCAATATTTAGAACTTTGCTTATCATTATTTGAGCACATTGATTGTTTTAAGTTCACCAATCTTAAAAGTATTAATTGGCAAAATGTGCAAAAAAGTTTTGAATACATTTCAAAATTTGATGATAAAATGAAGCTATTTGATGCTGATAAAGAAGAAAGGGAAATTTTGATAAGATATCATATGTAAAAAAAATATGTTGATAATACAAAAATAAATGCTTGGAATGAACAAAAAATGCAACTAATGCAAGATGGATAGAAATATTTAATCACTTTGATACAAACAATACACAGTTGGGAATATTAAGAGAATAATTGAATTTGTATTATGCTTGCTGGGCACCAATGATATAACAGAAAGCTTTTTTTTAGATCTCAGAAAAATGCAGCTGAGCATAGAAATGTTGAAAGCAATATTACAAGTTAAGAGCAATTTTTCCAATTCCTGTGAAGAATTTTATAAAAATATTTCAAATAATGAAGATTTATTAAAATTGTCACTCTGCGAAAAAATACATTATACTACTATAAATAATGTAATTACTTATTATTATTTGTTATATTGATGGTTGTATCTATATAGTCATTTTCAATATTTCTTGTATTTAATCTTTTGTTGTATGAAAAGAATGTGTTTTTAATTTTTTTTATTAATTTATCAGAAGTATGTGTTTTTTGTAATTTTTATATTAATAAATGCATAAAAGGATAGATCCAAAACATTTTAATGATGCACAACTGAAACTAAGAAAATGGTGTCCTCACAAATGTATTAAGCATTTTTTTCATTTTCATTTGGATATGTCCTGCATTCCAACATAAAACATCTGGTCACTTTAATGTTCCAGCAAATAATCCAACATTCTGTACTTTATGGGGACAAAAAATTAGATTCCACATTACCGTCAAAGTTGAAAATTTCGGAATCTCAGCTCCTACTCGTAGATTTCTTTTCATCCATACAAAATATATAATAATGAAAACTATAATAATTCCGAATAATACTTTTTCTATGTTTGATTCAAGTAGATGTTCTATAATTGAAGTAATCATTTTTGTTTCTACATTCTATTTTGAAGGGAAAATAACTCTGCAGTTTGGATTTATATAATTGTGTTAATCAAAATAATCAATCTACAAAGACAAAGTTCATGTCAGTAAATGTAGAAATAACATAAATAATGGATACGCGTAGATTATACAGTATTTGAGAAAAATTATTTATATTTTTTTGGTAGCCTTTAATATTATAAATGCATTGTTACATTAAAAAACTAATATTTGCATATTATCACCATATTAAAATTTTATTAAATTTCTAAATTTATATCTAATTTTACAAAGGGTGGAAATAGCATTTTTTGGCCCTATTGATTTAAACCAATTGCATCCCATAATCAAAAATGCAAATATTTCAGTCCATATCACCAGTGCACTGACTTGAATTTTTACATCAGTATCATTATAATTCGATTTCAAACAAAATAGAATGTTTTCATTTCTCTGTGAAAATTTATTATATCAAATTGAGTGAAAACCGGCATAACAAGAGATCAGTTTTTAGATTCTGCCATATTAATAATTTAGATCCTATGGTGTGACAATATGCATAATTATTTATACTATATTATGAGGTTATAGTGACGTCACCATTGTTAGAAATTATGATGTAATTTGGTGTTATGTCATGATCAAATAACACTTTTATGATACGGTTTTTATGCTACCTCCCTTTTGAGTCTTTTAACATAATAATGATATTGATCATGCCTTTGAGAGATAAGAAAACAATCGCTGTAGCGATTGTTTTTATATCTCTCAAAAGGCATGATTTTTATTCCTACGACTGTTATAATTCAATATAGGTTAAAGTCGAGTTTATTCGGCAGATTTTTTGCAAAGTACTGAAATAACTAGTTTCGTAAATTTCTGTCAGTCAAGAAAAGTCAATAAAATGCGATGGAGAGACATGAAAATGAAAGCAGAAATTTTTGTAAATACAGTCTTAAACTAAGAAAGCACTGGAAATTCATAAACCAGTTGTTCTGAATCTTTTTGGAGCTCAGGAATACTTTCAATTATAAAAAATTTTTGCAGACACCGAAATTATTAACGTTTTTATAAGGCTATATAATATTAAAACTAACAACAAAACAATATAAATATACATGCAGTTCTTAACATATGTTTTATTAAGAATTATACGTTATATATATATTTCATAATTTCACGGAAAAATTTGTGAAAAATTCACGGAATACCAATTAAGAATCATTGGCATAAACTATGAGAAACTTCAAACTTTTATTTAAATTAAGGATAAAAATAAAAAATATATTTCATATATTGGAGATTCTTTAAATTTTTTGTTTGATTATTCTGTGCAGTCATTATATTAAGCTTAATTGTCTAGATTTTTTGGAATAAAATTAGTTAATGGCAATAATAATAACAGTATATGGTAGATATTAAATTTTATGAATGATGTTTATTACTAACACTGCATTGAGTTATAAATATAATATTATATTTAATACTGTAATTATTATAATTTAAACTTTGTATTTAATGTGAGATAAAATATCTTATTAAATTATTTATATCTAATAATAAGAAGGAAATTAAAAAACTGATAACTAAATTTATAAAGTCTACAAAAATGATTAATTCTAAACTATCCTATTTGGTCAATTTTGTTCATAAACTGAATTAATAAATAACAATATATTTATATCTTTTTTATTTCTTTTTTTTATTCTAGATGATTTTTTTTCAATTAATTTACACACTAGTCATATGATGGACTATTATACAACAGTTAAAGTTCAACAGAATATCGCACTTGTCCTTTAAACTTAAAGATATAAAATTATGAGAGATAGCAGATATTTTAATCTATTTAGATTTATGACTGTATAAACAGTTGCACAGATTAATTTAATTTTTATTGATTTGATACTGTAACGTTAAATAATTTAACATTTCTTTATAATTATAATGTATAAATTTATTATGTTGGTACTGTATATATTATATATAGTAGAAGTTTGTTTTCCGAATATTCAATCAACTAACAACTACAGATCAATTTATCGATTAATATGTTTTGACCGATTCGTGTTCCGAAGATGACAAGAGGCTTTTAATCCATTAATTTATTTATTTTTACTATTTGCACCATTTGTAACAATATTGGCATTGATTAAAGCCGTTTTCAATCAAATATGTGTATGTTAACATTATTCATTTCTTATGACAATTCATTAATATTTTTTCCAGTTAGTTTTTCTTATAATAAAAATATCTAATATCCAAAACGGCTCCGGTTCCCATTATTTCGGATAAACGATCTTCTGCTATATATGTAAATATACAGGATGGTCATAAACGATCTGGCCAAATTTAAATCACAGATCTTCAAATGTAAGCAAAAAGCTTTTTTAACTTCTGGAATCTTAAGCTATTTTTTAATAATTATTTTACAATTGTGTAAAAATAGAATTAAAAAAACTGGAATAATAATATTTGAAATTACATTAAAGTAGAATTCTTAAAAGCATGATATCAATATTTTAAAAATATTTTAAATTTTTTATATTCCATCAATTCCTGATTGTTTGTGAAGGAGTGAAGTTTTAAAATGTGGCCCCCTACAGAATGAGGCCCCCAGCTTACGCACAAATTGCACCAGCCAAAAAATCCCATTCTTTAAATTTTTGGGATGCACCTTATATATATTACTAGCTCTAGGTAAGTAGGGACTTAAGGAGTCGGGAGTCGTTGGTTTTTTTCCGACTCCAACTCCCGACTCTGACTCCGACTCCTGACAGTTTTAAATTCTGACTCCAACTCCCCGACTTCCGATTCCGACTCTGCAACACTGATTTCAGACACCCATAATTCTGCCAATGGAAAAGATTTTAAAAATAAATTGTAAGTAAATTGGAAGCTGTGCAAAACTTAGATTTGAAAAATGTAGTGCCTGGCAAACTCATTTTTTAGTAGCCATATCATTAATGCCTAAAACACTGAGTTCATCACATACCCCATTATAAAATCTTAGTTTTTGGAGTCATTTGTAATGCTTTTGATGACAAAGGGATACAGAGTTACTCTCTTCCAGATATGTTTGCAAGCTAAAACAGCAAATCATAAAAACAGTGAATTAATGTTTTACTATTAGAAAACCCAAAATAATATAGAATATTACATGTGCATGGTACACATGAATTTTAACTTTGATCTCTTTTCATATGCTCACATCGCTAATCTTTTTGTACTCATTATGCAATTATTATTTTTTCATTGTCTTCATTTATTCTGTTTTTACATAATAATTTTATCATTCATATAATTTTGTTTTGTTACTCTATAACCAAAAAATAATAATACTCAAAAACCCTTTAGTCCAAAGATCTTATTCCGGAATGTTTTCATCGCAGTTAGTGTCTTTGTCAGTTGCTACTACAATTATTTTTTGGTTGGTTTAGTGCAGTCTTATTGAACTTTTGTTACTCTGTTCTCATTACTTTGGTATTTTTTTAAATTTCACTGATTGAAGCCAGCTAGTCATGCAAGGGATCCAAATTTTGCCCATGGAATACCAGAGCATTAATTTAATCCATTAAAATAATAGAACAGATTTATTTGTTTTAGTAGTTATAGATTAATTTAAAATAGTAAAACAGTGCTCATTATAAACATTGAGTTGAATTTTTTTAAGTCGAAAAATAACAATTAATATAAAAAAAGATTTTATTTTGAAACCATTTTTTATTTTTTTAGAGATAATGAAGAAAGAAATGAAAGAACCAATGGAAAATATAATTGGAAAGAAAATTTTAGAAGAAAAAGCAGGTAATTTAATAATACATTAAAACATTTAGGAAATAATCAAATTTTGATGAAAAGCATTAAATATAAAATTCATGTTTATAACTAAATGACAGAAAATTCTTTTGCATTAATATTTATTATTAAAAGGTATTTCTTTGAAAACTTGTGAATACTTTCCTCATTAATGGACATCCTTCCCAATAGCATAGCTACAACAATAAGTATGTGTGCCATTTTTAAATACTGAATTCTCCCAGAAAAAAATTTATGCAATTATTAAAAATATCCTAACATCAAAAATATCACTATTCATTTTAATATTTCTTATTAAGATAAATAATTAATTAAAAAAAATAATATAATTACATTATTTTCAGCTTTCACTTATTTTCTTATATTTTAGCATAGATATGAATCAGAATGATCCATAATCTTGCATATATTATATTTTACAATAACATATTTGTCATTTTTTTATTTATTACACTTATTACTAATTTCAAGTAGAAGTTCAGCTTGCTTCACTAATTCTAATGAATGTTCTTTCACTATTCTATTAAATAGAACAACAGCAATTATGCTGCTATATTTAATAGAATAGTGAAAGAATACATGTATTTCGCTGGTGAATACATGCAATTCACCTCGCTCTAAAACATATTAGAACGAAAGGTCACCATGGAAGCCTCATATACTCCAACTCACTGAGTGCACTTCAGGCTCTGATCTCGTTGAGACCTCCCACATCCTGTTCTTATACACATCGAGAAACTTCTGTTCCCTCTCTCCAGAAGGGGATACACGATCAAGTTTTGTTGTGTCCCGGGACACGTTGGCATTGATGGGAATGAACTCGCGGACATCGTCGCTAAATCGGCCATTCCTCATCAGTCACACAATTGCCAAATCCCATTTTCTGATTCAAATCCAGTCATTAAGGAGAAGTTAGTGGAAATGTGGGAGGACAGGTAAACAACAAATTACACGAGATCAAGCCATTGGCCGAACAATGGGACTCGTGCCATCGCACGAACAGGAGACAGGAAGTCGTCCTTGCCAGCCTTCGTATCGGCATAGCCGGCTCACCCATAGGCATCTTTTAATAGGCGAAGCCCAGCTTACTTGTGACTGGTGTCACTACGCTCTTACGATTAAGCACATTTTAACTGAGTATTCATATTTTAGTGCCGAGCATTTACAGCAGTTTAATCAGTCTTATTTAATCTTACGGCCGTTATTGGCAAAGATTTTAACCGACCGCCATTTTTGGCACCGATGGGAGAGAGCGCTACTGGTGGCGATGCTATAAGTTAACAGTTTACAATACAACATCAGGCATTTTATAAAATTCCTAGGCATATCTCGTCGAGTAAATAGCGAATCTACGACGTGACTGAAACGACTCGGGCATTTTACAAAGCGCCCAATATATCCTAGGAAGATGGTAAACTGCGAGTTCATTTTGCTAAATACAAAAGGACTAGGTTTTTTGTAAAAACACCGATTCTTCTATAATTTGCCCGCCACATATACAATTTTTATTTTCCGAATTTACTTATCGTTCGTATTATTAAAATTCTGTCTCCGAATCATCGCTATACATTATACCTATTATTTTTGTTTAACTAATTTAATCATTAATTAATAGCTTAGATAAATATTGAAAATAATTTTGTGTCTAAATTATCTTTCGAACTAGTAGGCTTAGAAAAGTTCTCACTATACGTTTAATCCATAAATGAGAATTTACATCACACACTAAATAATTTGTGGTCAGCGTGTACCATATGTTTTAACAATTTTTCATTATCTGAGATTTTTATAGAATTTTATATTCTCATTTGTAATGGCAACCAACAAAGTATCGATATATAGAATAAAAGTTATTTTAGCCATAGGATATTCCTGTTTAATTCCCATCCAACATGTACCGCCAGATTACCACTTATATTTATATATATCTTAGCATTTCTATATAATTTTATATACCTCGCACCCATTCAAAAGAATTTCATCTCGAACAGAATCCTTTCTAATATTTTGCGATTGTCGAAATCAGATTTTGGTAAATTCGTCCGCGGTACAAACTAACGATTGAATTCTGGCCGAAAATCTTTGACGAAATACTGTATACGAATATACGCACCCGTATTAGTGCGAAAATCGAGTCGCTTTATATAAAAGTTATCGATTTTGGTGTTCCATCAAAATTTTTTATAATAATCTTTTCCAAGTGGCAGAACAGTAAGAATCACTCTCTTAGACGAACAACATAGATAATTTCTAGATGTAATTTCAAAAATATTTTCTGCTGGGATTCGAATTCGATTCGCATCCCGCAAACAACTCATTTACAAATAACTTTATTAGCGCTTTATATGTTATTGTAAATGTAAAATAGGCAAGGAATATTAGACGAGAGAGACGTGTCTGTCAATCGCTAGTAGTCTCGATTAGTTAGTAGATATAATTATCTTTTTGGGTTAGATGGGCCGAGTCGTGTGGGTGATAGTCGAACATCCGTACGTTGGCGATACGTTTTTAATTTTACGGTTTCTACCACACTTATTAAAATAGCGCAAAATATTCTCGATATTTTTACTCGGAAGTGTTTCAACAAAATCTGTACAATGTAGGAAAAACAAAATAATAAGCGACGCTTTTAAAATGTTTTTCCAAATTGGTAGATAAGATATTTACGCCGCCTTCCAACTGCGAAAAATAATTTATAATTTAGTACAGATTTCAGTTTTACCCGGTTAAGCGAGAGATTTTTTCGAACATTTATTAAATGGGATTAGTAGACAGATGGCAAATACTAAATTTTCAGATCTACAGGAATACCTCGATTATCGCGGTTAATGTTGCCACGAAAAATACCGCGATAATCGGGATAAATAATACATGTAAAATGGGTGATGATTGCCAAGGATTTTTCAAATATATTTATTAATGTTATGTGCTGAGCGTGCTAATCTTCTAAGTTGACCACTCTACGTTTCTTCTTGATAGCTGTAGTCTCGATATCATCCTTGTTTCCTTTAGCATTCACTGTAGGGGTAAATAAGAAGAGAAATAAATATCCACATGCGCTTCGAGTAGAGGTGGATAATAACTGGTGAATGGTGGTGAGCAGGCACTATCGGATAAAAACGATGCGCTAATTGGAGAGTGGCGACTCAAATTACAGTAAATGTAATTCTGGTCGCATATGTAGTGGGCTACATCTCGCGGCCGCTATAATTCGAATTTTGGTATCAAATTATAAACCGCGATAAATCGAGAATTAATTCGAATTTTGGTATCAAATTATAAACCGCGATAAATCGAGAATCGAAACCGCGATAATCGAGGTATTCCTGTATATAATTTTTGGTTTGGGTGGTTTATTTAAAACTAATTGCGATTATTGACGCTACGTAAATTTTCTATTTTAGTAGTCCGGAAGGATATCCTACCGAGAAGGAACCGAAGCAGAAATCGCCGGAAGTAATTAAATCTTCGAAGGTTTCGAAAAAGTCCAGCGAATCCTCCAGGCATAACAGAAATATCGAAGCGGGTAAAGATAACGCCGGCGGTAGATCCCGAGAGAGAAATTCCAGAAGACACCATTCTCCGGAATCGAGAAAGAGCAAAAACAGAACAGAAACGGAACATTCCAGCAGAGACGAGAAAAGTAGAAGGCATCAGAGTTCTCGAGACAAGACTCCCAGATCGGAGAGGAAAAGTTCGCCCGATCACCAGGCTAGGAGCAAATCTTATCACAAAGACGGAAAACACGCCAGCAAGAGTAGCAGGAAAAAGAGCGAAAGAGACAGGGAGAGCAAGTCGGCCGAGAAAAGCAAATCCAAAGAGAGACGCGGCCCGATTTCCTTCGAATCGGAAGAGGAGGAGGAACTGTTCCAGGCCGACAAACACCCCCCAGAACCGACGGAAGCGGCCGAGTCACCGGCCGTTCGCTCCGAAAATAAAAGTCCCCCGGCCGGAGTGGCGGAAGACGACCCGACCCGGGCCACCGAGCGCCGAGACGACCCACCGGGCCCACAGAGTCTGGCGGAAGTAGAGGAGAAGACGGAAACGCAGACTACAGATCCGCCGGCGGAAGAAGAAAAATGCGAAATACCCGCGGATAAAGGAGGCAGCGAAGAGGAAGCGTCGACTTCCGGCAAACCCGACCGTTACGGCAATTCTCCCATGGAGATCGATTCGGAAGGAATAGCGGAATCGCCCAAGAGAGACGAAACCGTCCATCCGGCGCTGGAACTGCTGCTGCCCGAGAAGATCCCTCTGCCCGAAGAGCGAGTGGCGCCCTCGCCCTTACCTGCGCTGGATCAGCCGGAGAAGAAGGAAGTGAGTCCCCTCCGTATTCTCTAGCCACTTTTCTAACTTTTCTAACCCCGTTGTTTTCTCTGGCAGGATAAAGCGGAATCCAAATCCAAGTCGGAAGAGACGACCGGCAAAGAGGACAAGTGAGTATGGTTTCGCTCCCATGTTACTCAAATGTAAAATTGAAATAATAAAGAGTTGTTTGGACTGCTAACTAGTACTATAGTTTATTCTTTGATTGGTTAAGTATCTAAAGAAAACAGTATAAAATTTTTTCCAATGATTTAAATATTAAAATTTTAAATTGTATGTTTTTGCCCTTTATTCTATGAATTTTGTATATGAATGATGGATATTGTTGCTTATTATTAATAATTGTATTTATTTAAAAAACTTAAAAAATAAAGTTAGAAAAGAAAAATCTAGTTATTTATGCTCGACTTTGTTAATTTGTACATGAAAAGTTGTTTATGATTTTATAATTTTAGGTGATCGAAAAGAATTTAAAGAATTTGGAAAAAAATTAGTTGATTCAACAATACTTATCTATAATGAAATATGTTCTATATTCTTGCCTGTTCCTTCAAAAAGTCATTATATTTTTAATTTGAGAGATTTCTCAAGAGTTTTTCAAGGAATATTGATGGCAAATTCAAATTGCATTGAGGTATTTAATTTTAAATTTCATAGTTAAAATTATTTATTTTTGTTATAAGACACAGATAATTTTATAATATATTATATGATTATTTGTAGAATTCTATTGATATGCTGCATCTTTGGTTTCATGAATGTTGCCGTGTTTTTCAAGATAAATTGAAAAACATTGAAGATTGTCAACTTTTTGAAAATATAATTCAAAATAGAATAGGAATAGATTTTTCTGACATTACATTAAATAAATCAATATTATTTGGAAATTTTATGAATGTTACATCAACTAATATAAAAATTTATGAAGAAATTAAAAATAAGAAAAAGGTAAAATTATTATAACCTATTAATAAAAATATTTATTATTTATTATAAAATTATTTTTATCTTAGTTAAAAGAGATAATAAATAGTTACTTGGAAGAATATAATCAAACATCAACTTCAACAACTTTACAATTAGTTTTATTTGAGAATGCTCTTAATCATATATGTCGAATTTGTAGAATTCTATCTCAACCATTTGGAAATTGTTTACTTTTGGGAGTAAACTGCTATTATAACCTATTAATAAAAATATTATTTATTATAAAATTATATTTATCTTAGTTAAAAGAGATAATAAATAGTTACTTGGAAGAATATAATCAAACATCAACTTCAACAACTTTACAATTAGTTTTATTTGAGAATGCTCTTAATCATATATGTCGAATTTGTAGAATTCTATCTCAACCATTTGGAAATTGTTTACTTTTGGGAGTAAACTGTATTGGACGTCAAAGTTTAAGTCGTCTAGCTACTTATATGTGAGTGTTTGTAAAATTTTTTATTAACGTTTATTACTATTATATATTGTAAGACTTTCTACATTATAGATCTGGTTATGATTTCAAGAAAATTATGTCTTCAAATCAGTTTGAATGGAAAGAAGAATTAAAAATAGTAATGTTAGATGTGGGAATTAAATGTAAAAAAACTGTTTGTTATTTTAACAACAATCTGGTAAAATTTAAATTATAATATTTATTATAAAAAATCTGAAAAAATATTTTTATTATACATAAAAAATTTAAAATGTTAAACGAATCAAAGATTACAATATATACTTGTATATAAGTCAATCCATATATAAGCAGATCCCTTACTTCAAAATCTAAAAATCAATAGAAATATGAAACTCAAGTAGAAACTAATTCACTAATTTCCAAGTATTAGAACAATATGATATTCATTAAAATACATCAATAATTTCCTTTATAATTTAAAAAAATTTCCAAATCCAGTTTACTATTGAAATAAATAAGATTATTTTGACAACATACTAGACTTACAGTATTGAAACATTATGATTTCATGCAAAGAGAAACCAAGATGGAGAGTGCGACATAATTATGTCACATTGCATTGCATCCAGTCACATTTCTCTACAATATGATTTTATCGAAGTGTTTGTTTGGCAGAAAATATCAAATTGTTAAAATTTTTCATCATTTTGAAACTCAATAAAAATATTAACAAAATTTAAATGATAAAACATCATAATCAAAACATGCAATGGGGATTTTATTGCAACTGACAAGAGTAGAAAGCCAACCAGCACAAATATGATCATTGGAAGTGCAAATTTGATGTCCAAAATCAGCTGCAAAATAAATTCTGATGTTTAAAATCGCTGCATCATCTCATATTTTCTAAATGATCAGAACAGTCAGAAAACACAAATTATCAATCAAAAATATTGAAGATCACTATATTTCCATTTAATATTAAATGATGTTATATTCATTAGTGGCAGCTATGCCTTTTTGCTAAAATCAGTCAATCTACACATTCCCAACCTTATTTGAGGTAAGGTTGGGAATGTCAGGTCACAGTAAATTAATATTTTTGAATTTATTTAAATATCACATTCTTTTGTATATTTTTAATAATATAATCAAAAAGAAATAGACATTTTTAAAAATAAATATGGTACATGCAGTTGTTATCATAGGATATGCTGTACTATAAGATAGGATGCAACTTGACAGCTTTATATATTTTTGATCATGCTTATGTTATATTCAATATTTAAATACAAAAATATTAATTTATATACAATATTTAAATTACAAAAATATTAATTTATATACAATCATATAAACTACATATTATTAATAGAAAATATTAAAAGAATCATTAAGATTGATGATCTTTGAAAGGAATAAATATGATTGTCACCTGACTGGTGCTAAGTATGACTGAGCCTGAAAATCTTGTGCTTTTTTTGAAAAATTTTCTGATTTTTGGTTACCATGTGTAGAAGCTGACTTGGTCTTTTCAAAAATTTTTTGGGGAGATTTCTTGACTTATACATGAGTATATATAGTGAGTTATTTTTATAAAAATTTTAGCAGTTTAAATTTTCAATGTTTATGTTTATAGAGCCAGTTTTATTTTTCAATAATATATATTAAAGTGACCAGATATCCTGGATTACATGGGACTGTTCCAAATTTGATTTGTTTGTCCTCCAATGAAAACTATCTCAGATTGGACATGTAATATTTTTAACATTTTTTCAATGGGACAAAGTTGCTGTTTCCTCTACTTCACATTAGATGATGATATTGTTATTAACTGACAACAAATATTTCTATCTGTATGTGACAAATATTGAAGATAATGAAAAGTAATCGAAATAGATTTTACATTCCTATGGTCGGATTTTTGCAAACTGTTTTTCGACGTAGAAAATGTGCCGTAGTGCCGAGAAATGTTCTTGGTCTGCGGTCACGTGCTCTCCTGTCGACCAGGTTGCCAGATTTGAAGATCCGCTACGTTTGGAACACAACTTCGAAACTTTTTTAAAGTTTCGAAGTTCACACATTCGTTTAATAACATAAAAATAAATTATTTTGCAATTCTTCCTGCAAAAAAAATTATGGCATGAGTGATGTATATATTATTCGTCCGAGCTTCAGCGAGGACAGGGTCCAGCTGGGCAGCGCGCTCCCACGGAGGTCCGCCCAGCGAGAACCTTCCATCGGCCCCCTTCCTAACTTTCGACGAGGCCGCAGGCCGCGTAAAAAAAAAGTCTTACTCGCAGAAATCGATGTGTGAAGCGATGTTCCAACACGAAAGGATCACGGAACTGAAACTGTTGTGTTGTTCGAGCCCACCTGCGGCATCGATAACGACGCGACGGCCGGCTAACGGAAAAGAACCAAAGTTAGTACTTATAGACCCAAGCTTGGGCCTATAAGTACTAACCTATAACCTATTTTAATAATTTGTACAGTCTTAAATTTTTAGAATGTTTATTTTGGAAATTTGAGAGGTCGACGGGACCAAACGTAGCGGATCTTCAAATCTGGCAACCTGGACGACAGGAGATCACGTGACCGCAGACCAAGAACATTTCTCGCCAACAAGTCGAAACTACGTCGAAAAACAATTTGGAAAAATCCGACCATAGAAATGTAAAATCTATTTCTATTACTGAGAAATAATAAACATTTTAAATTATATGAACGTGAATGACGGACAAAAAAGGAGTATCGACAGCCAGGTCCAAAATAGGATTAAATGATACAGGAACGAAAGGCTACTGTCATGGCGGCGACCCGGCGGTAGACGAGGCAGGTAGTTTATTTTAGCCTGTTTTTTTAATTTTTTACTTTGGATTTTTTTGTGCATGCACCATTATCGGAAGTTAGATTAAGCCCCCGATGACGTCATTTCCGGTCCCGTGCCAAAATTTTAGCTCCTACGGCAAAAGTAGCGATTCTGCACAATTACCGCGATCTTTAATATAAATGATATACCACTTTCGAACTTTATAGACATCATTTTACATTTGAAAATAAAAAACAGATATTTTACAATTATATAATGCTCTTCAATTGCCCACGAAATTCGAAACTGTTGATAGCCAGATGAAACTATTGATAGACACATCATTCAGGTGATTTATTTATTTATTTCCTTATTTAAATTTAAAATGTAGATATTATTT
This sequence comes from Olivierus martensii, assembly GCA_000484575.1. Taxonomy (NCBI): domain Eukaryota; kingdom Metazoa; phylum Arthropoda; class Arachnida; order Scorpiones; family Buthidae; genus Olivierus; species Olivierus martensii. The sequence goes on along the minus strand of AYEL01058926.1, from coordinate 33,202 downwards.
ACAGAAGGTACAATTCTTATTGGCTTCCTTTATAAGGGAGCGATTACTTTGATTTGCTACCATTATAACTTTATTTTATAATATAATCTTATAACGGGAAGCTTCTGTTATGCTTAGGACGTTATGGGAGCTGTAAGATTATAACAGGTCTTTTTATAACGGAAAATACCATTGCGCAAACTCGCTATTCTTCTCGTGCTGTTCTATCCTGAATCTGTAATAGTTCTCTGTATCGTTTTTATTTTATGATCGGTTCATATCCATATCCAACATATCAAAGCGAGAAAAGAAGAGAAAAATAGACTTGTTATTTAAGTAGGCCTATTTACAGAAATATAGTGTGCGCCCCTTGGCCAGTGGAAACTAAAATATTTATTATTTCGCCCTTTATAAAAAAAAGTTTATCGATCCTTGATATAGTTCACATTAATAAATTTATAAGTTCATTGCTTATATATAAATCAGATTAGCATTTAATATAAATATTTTAAACAAGAATCGCGTTTGTAAATTATTTATCAAATATTATCAAGACCAGTTTTTTTATTTTGAAATAGATCAGAAAAACCATGAGAGATATAAAAATTTATTTTAAAGAGTATTTATGATGATATTATGAGTATTTATAATAACCATTCAAATGTTAAATTTTTGATTTATAAACTGAAAGCACACCTACTAGTTCATATATCACGTTTTACTTATTAGGTGCAGTAGCACATAAAACATTTTCGCTTCCAAGATATCAACTAACTTTGAGAAATAATTTTTTAAATCTATCTATAATAAGTGACATTATAAAAAGCAAATATAAAATTTGTTTTATACTTGCAACGCATATGTAAACACAAATAGGACTATAATTCAAGATAATATAAGTTGCGAATATAGTTACATTATAGAAATATGTATACTGTGCATTTATATTTTTATATTTCAGCTTCTCATCTGTATTGAAGCATTATAGTAATACTTTTATTTTAGTGTTGAAGATTTCCATTTACAGAACAGCTTTAAAAACCATATTATTTTAGTTAAAATTATAATACATAATTACATGATTTCAGTTAAACTGATTTAATTTTATATAACTGTATATAATTTAATCAGTTTTATCTTTTATACACACAAAAAAAAAATTCAAGAATATGAAAGCATTTCGAAGAAATATATTTTTTAAATAATTGTGAATATGTTGACTGCAAATAAGTAACATAATATTAAATTCTGTATAATTAATCCTACTTATATAAACAAACGTTTCGTAACAACGTCAGGAAAAAGAACAATTATCCTCTTTCGACGATACACTTGTTTCCCTATTTGGAAATAGGTAGTTCTCAACGTTGGACTCGCAAAGTGGATACTGGAAGATCGGAGATATATTCGGACGATCGTGAGAAAACTGCTTTCATCCCATGAAAGGGACTTTGGCAGTTCATGGTGATGCCATTCAGATTATGCAATGTCCCGGTTTCATTCGAACAGTTGATGGAGACTGTGTTCCGGGGATTCTCTTTTGGAGTTTGCTTATTTTATTTGGACGAGATAACTATTATCGGGCGAGATTTTGAATAATATCTTAAGAATATCGAGAAAGTTCTGATAAGATTGAGAAAAGCCCACTTGGGCTTAGTTCCTCAAAATGCAAGTTGTTTCGGCAGAAGATCAGCTATCTTGTACATATCAGCTCGTCCGAAAGCGTTAGCATAGATCCGGAAAAGACCCAGGCCATTAAGAATTAGTGTCGCTCGCAAAATGTTCACCAATTTACAAGTTTTCTGGGTCTCTGCACTTATTATCGGCGATTTGTAAAGTGCTTCTTTAAAATTTCCAAACCACTACGCGTATACCGATTGATATACTCTGCAGTCCAATGGAACTCCGCAGTCGAATGGTAGTAGTTCCATTGGATTGCGGAGTATGATAAATTCTTCCACCAATTAAGGTGCACGTTGACATCTGCACCTCTTCTGGCTTATCCATAGCCTGAAATGAGCTTCATCCTGGATATAATACCAGTAATGAAGGGGTGGGAACTGTTCTATTGCAAGAAATCAATGGAAAAGAAAGAGGCATCGCATACTTCAGCAATAACTTGTCGAAACCAGAGAGGAATAATTTTGCCATCAGGAAGGAATTATTGCCTATAGCAGGGGTTCTTAACCTTTTAATGATTCTAGGTCCCTAATGGATTGTCCATTATGTTCCCATACTCCCTTCACTCGCTTTCCATTACTACTAAAATATAAATTAATATATTAAAAGAAATAAATATCAGTATTCAGAGATCGAGTCCGATATCCCAGCATTTGGTTCCCATGCCACCAAAGCATGAATACCCTCGGTTACGAACTCCTGAACTATAGTAAAGGCCCTAAAGTGATCATGCATTTCAGACCTGGCTACAAAGTTTTATAAATCCAGAAATCAAGTGGTTAGGTGTATTCAGCGTCTGCAAGAGACGCTGATCCACCTGGCCACTTGACCTACTGGATCTTTATAACTTCATATCATATAATATGATCTGATGTTCTTCATATCTTCATATGATATGATATCAAGATCCGTCACAGGACAGGGCATTCCATGGCAATGCGGATGACCTTTCAAGGAAACCATGTCTGAGAACTGTAAATATTTTTTTCTAAGACTGAAGAAAAATTTGAAACTGAGGATCGGATCATCCGCCAAATAACCTTCGACTCAACATCAGAAAAAGATCTTGGAATGGTGTCACTGAATGGTGTTAGGGAAATTCTGTTCTACCAATCATTGTTAAGCCTTACAGTGATGTCAATATATAACATTCGGCTGCCCCACGGAAAAACACAGTATCTGCATTTTGTAAACAAAGTGATATTTTTCCATATTTGTAGGTACTGTGTTGTTCTCTTTCTAATCCAATAGTCAATATAGAGAAAAATCTAATAAAAAGACGTACAAATGGCGATTTTTTAAACACAGTATCTGCAGTTTTCCTCAAATTACCAACAAAAAACAAATTTTCCAACATAAACAATCCGAAAAACCACACAGAACACAGCATCTTCAATGGACGAATTAGAAATGCGCTTTCGAAACACGTGACTTGCAGATATTGTATTTTTATCTTGGTAAGATAATATTCCAGCAATGATTGCGCACAGATACTTCTTTTTATGTAAATAAAATCAGCTTCATTTTCATGTTTTCAGAAATTTTGGTTCGGATTTTAGTTGTTAGTTTATAAACTCAGAATTCAGAGAATGACTTCCAGAGGAAAACTTCTGATTAAAGTGAGGTTAGAAAAAAGCATGGTAACATCATTATTTTTTTGACTCATTGTTTTTAACTAATTTTTTGATGTGACCGGTTTCTTAGGCTAAATGTCAATGTTCCTTAACACCATTCTTACAATATTAAATGATAGTAGGTTTGAAAGTAATTATTAAAAATTAATTTAGAAAAATTTACTATTAGCATAAAATAAGGATTTTACAAGAAAAGCTAGCTGAAAATGATAAAATAGAGAGAAATAAGCCATCAACAAGCCAGATCGTTGAAAAATTGAAACGCATTTTTGAGGCCAATGGAACAGCTTCACATGGTCTTGGTCCAACTATATTTGCAAGTCATGATGAAATTTCATCTATAACTGAGTCTGCTGACAGTATTGATATGGTCACCAATGAAGAATTGCTCATTGATGACTTTACTACAAGCGAACAACACAATGTCGATATTCATGAAAATTCTAATGGCCCACGCTTTACCAAAAAACAAAGAGACTTAGTAAGTCCGAAAGAGTGAGGAAAAGAATGAAAGACCATGCTTTTAAGCCAGATTTGTGCTTGGAAACCTGTAACCGTAATTGTGTGGCTATTTCCGAAGAAGACAGAAAAATATATACAAAGCTTTCTGGAAAATTGACGAGTATAAGATCAGTGAGCAATGGCTTTTCGATAATGTTATCATAAAAGTCGTTGGAAGAAGAATTGCCCAGGAAGGTGCAGATGATAATTCAAGGCCATTCGCCCCAAGATAGAAATTATTAACTATTTTCTATAATCCCGAGTAAAGAAAACAAACAGGAAAGATATGCCAAATCTTTTTTAATACCTTAGGGTACCCCAGTGATTCTATTCTAAGCAAGGCCAACAAAGCAATTTGTACATTTTTCAGTAAAATATAGATTTTCGAATATTAGTTTGTGCACATACTTTATTTCTACTTTGTATTAGTGAGAGAACCTAAATTGTTTTAACATGGCAAAGCGTAGTATCTACATAAATACAGTGGTACCTTGGTTAACGACGGCAATCCGTTCCAGCATTACAGTGGTACCTTGGTTAATGACGGTAATCCGTTCCAGGATTACCATTGTTATCCAAAGCACGATTCCCCATAGGATTTAATTGAAAATTGATTAATTCGTTCTAGCTCCTCCCAACTATAGTAAGTATTAAAAATGCATATAAATCTCATTTAAAATGTCCTAAAATATGGAAAGTATCATTTATTCATTATATTTGGTAATTGAAAATTGATTAATTCGTTCTAGCTCCTCCCAACTATAGTAAGTATTAAAAATGCGTATAAATCTCATTTAAAATGTCTTAAAATATGGAAAGTATCATTTATTCATTATATTTGCTACAAAATAATTAACAATAATATTATATTTGCTACAGAAAAAAAAATTAATATTAATGAAATGAATTGTTCATGAAAACAGTTTTTAATTATCAATCTTCACCAGAAGGACAATTGGGCTCGCTATGGAGGTTTTGACAAACGAACCCGTAAACACTGATCAGCGGCTTATAGATTCAACGATTATTATACAGATAAGATTTGATTTTGCCTTTTCATGGCAAACGAACTAGCCGATTTATTGTCTGTATGAACTGTAGTATCTCTAGTATCTCGGACAGACATTTATTTTCTTCTAATGGAATCCGAAACTATTGCGTCACACCACTTGCAGATATTAAGTAATATATAACACAAACATACAATAGTATCAGACTTTGCTGAATTTAAAATAATAATCGTCTAGAAATTATCTTTAAGAAACTAAAAACTAGTGAAATGTTGCACGTCTATTTTTAATTAAATAAATAATTTGTTTTCATTACTTTATGTTAATTATCATTTAGTTAAATATATTTTTATATGGTAATAATTTTATTAATTTTAATAATGATATTGTCGAGTTTGAATTGATGATGATAAAAAAAATAACGATTAAGCTAACGAATCAAGTGATGCAATGACGAGCTGTTTTACAGAGCTCTATTTTGTCGGAAGTTCACATAATCAGGAGTCTTTAACCAATGCATGCGTCGTTAACCAAGACACGGCTTTCTTTCAACCACTTGTCGTTAACCAAAGCCGTCGGTCCGAGGCCGTCGTTAACCAAGGTACCACTAAATATTGTAATTATTTCAATTATGATCAGTGCGCATACTTAGCTAGATAGATCATATGTTAATTAAACTATTACAGATTATATCCTATAATCTAAACTTTCATATTTCATTATTTATTTATAAGGCCATGCATTTTTTACAAAAAGTGCATTTTGTCCGTGTTTACATTTTTCGCAGATACTGCGTTTTTCCGTGGGGCAGCCGCATTGGTCTCGATCACTATTAAGACCGATGTGAGAGTATTCAAACACAGCAAAACCTACTTTAGTCTGATATATCTGTTGAGTTATGCTATTAATAATAATAATAATAACTACAAAAGCAAAACAAATTTGAATATCTGAATTTAATAATAAGTGAATTTGATTTGCTTTTCAAATTACCAAATTATAATTATACATGAGAAGTGATTAATCATTTTGAAATAACTTGTTAATACTACATGCATGAATATTATCTTCATACTGGGCTTCTTAAAAAATCTGAAAGAAAGCCGTGTCTTGGTTAACGACGCATGCATTGGTTAAAAACTAACTTCCGACAAAATAGAGCTCTGTAAAACAGCTCGTCATTGCATCACTTGATTCGTTAGCTCAGTTGTTAATCGTTATTTTTTTTATAGATCGTAGATTATATGAATTAATTTTTCAGAGGAAGTTTGCATTTTCCAGAATATACGGTTATTTTCGAGATACATCTTTACTAATGAATCATATAATTTCATTTTTTACAAATATTCCGAAAAATATTTATAAGAACTATAGCAGTCTACCTTTAGTAACAAACCATATATCTCGGAAAATTCATCATCTAAAATTTTTTTGAATTATCAGACTAACGATGTTCTTTACTTTCAACAGTAGCCATCTTGGCTTGTCACATGTTGCTATAACGTCATTTCTTACCACTTGCTTTAATTTGACCAATAGACATTATACCAGGAACATGAATAGCAATCGTAGTGTCAGTTCTTCGCTATCAGTAAACATCGCTAACAAAAGTTATGGTGGAACGATTTGTTGTTACTGATCGTTGTTACACTGACAATGTCGTTTACTGACAGTAATGTTATACGATGTTGGTGGAACCGACCCCTAGACTGATATAAAAATATATTATATAGTTTAGGAAGAAATACGAAATGTATGTTTCTATAAATAGTTGTATTTATCCCGTAATGTTAGTAGCAAACAATTTTTCATCATTTCAAAAGAGATATGTTTAATATTAAAGGAAATCTATTTATACAGTTATGTAAAAATTGTCATTAAACAATCGAATAAAATTAAAACGTGTTTCGGAATAAATATACGATTTATCTTAAAATTACAAATAATATTTTTTAAGCTAAATTAAAAGTTTTATATTTATTTTCTGAGTGAAGCTGTATCTTCAGATATAGGTATATCAGAAATCAAAGCGAAGTATTTTCAGCTATACAAAATTATTTATTTTATTGATATTATTTTTACAAAGTAAAACAGAAAGATAAACATATTTTTTCATCATTTTTATTATTTTATCTTCTTATTGAATTTTAGAGATGATGAGGCTGTAGTCTCTGTAAAAAGTAGTTATAGGGGATAATACGCAGTTGACTGATAACCAAAAGTTGTATCATCTCCAAGCTGCGTTAAAGGGCGAAGCAAAGACTATCGTCGTTCATTTTTATCAGATAATCTGCTAGAATAATTGATTTCAAATTTGACGACCCTGTGATCCCCGTCCTTCACCATCCGGCCACCTCCATTGTGGCTGTTCGTCTATGCTTCTTAACCTCACTCCATATCGTTTATGTTTCTCGGAGACTTCTATTCCGCCAGAGTCCGTGCATAACAGAAAGTGGTAAGCAGTTAGTTAAGGCCACCGATCGCTACAATATATTGGCGCTACAATTCGGCGCCAAAATTTACCAGGTCATTTTAAATGAGTTTTATCTGCATTTTTAATATTTACTATGATTCCAGTTCCACATCTCCAGTATTTCAGGAGGGGTCTGGGCCCGGCCTATTTTTTTTTGTAACAGATGACGCCACTTTTCTCAGGGAGAATACTAAGTGACGGGGCGAAACAAGCCCTTCCACAGGCTATTTGAGAATACTAAGTGACGGGGAGAAACAAGCCCTTCCACAGGCTGCCCATCCCTGTGGAAGGGCCTTTTTATTTACTTATAAAAAATAAGCTTATGAAAGAGAAAAATATGCATTAGTCCTCTAAACAGCAGTCATAATACTGCGGAAATATATCCAAGTAAGTCAATTTGATATTATTATTTTACTTTCATATTTATGACATTTACTTTCATATCTTGACATTTATCTTTCGAAATAAAACTTGCAAAAGAATAACAATAATAATTGATAACATTAATTCAATATTATTCATATGCAGGTATTGTAACTTTAAAATCAAATGTGATAGTGTTGTCAAAATTAGGGATCACAATATATCAATGTGGATATCGCTTTATTCGGCAAAACTTGAAATGAACAATGATCTAAAAAATTCGCAATTTCAGTGTTTTTAAAAGATTGCTATTTAAGTTTTTATTTACATTAAGAAAATTATTTATATTAATTTGCTAAGTATACAATATCGATGCATATGTAATATATACATTACAGTAGCAGGCCATACAAATATGATAAAATTTTTTAAATTTATTACAATGCCAAATTTTGTTTGTCATTATTCATAATGCCCAGACATTATAAATAATTTATATAATACTTCCCTAGTATCATTTGGGAAGGTCTACCCATCAAATGTGACTAGCCAATTTATTTTTCTAAACATATCCCAAATAAAACGTCAATCAACTGGATACAGTAAACTTAATGCTTTAAATTTTATAAAAAAATTATCTCCATATATGTTTCATTACAGTTGGTGGTTTACTTTATGCAATATATGAATTTTAGGATTTTTAACAATAATTATCTTCATTAAGATATGAAATGTTTGCTAATATCATTAAATTGTTTATAATATCATGCAATCATTTTTGTATTCTGTACAGATTGTTGAAAGCAAACTTTATCGTAAAAGTTTATTGTAAAATATTAAATATTATTAATTTGGAAGTAATTAAAAAAAAATTTTCTCAGAAAACCGTTCTAAAGATTTTTAATATGATGAAGAAAAAATATTTTTATAAAACAAATAAAATTTGCTACATTTCTATGATTTAAAACAGTTTTTATAATAATTTTCTCACTAGATGGCGAAAAAAATCAACTCTAGGCTCGATAAGTCAAACAATATCGGAATGTAGATGGAATAGACCAGCGGTTCTCAAACTTTTCCCTTTTATCCGAGAAAATGTTTTCGCGATCCTGAATATAGAGGTATATAAACTAGGAATACGAATTAAAAACATTTGTTAAATTTCTGCGACCCCCAAATTTTGTTACGCGACCTCATATGGGATCGTGACCCACACTTTGAGAAGCACTGGAATAGATAATGAAACAGATACCAAATACATTAGGATTCCCAATATCATGATGATATAGCAATTAACATTTATAAATTATATTATGTGCCAGAAATACCCAGACAACGCGGCACCCTAATATGTGATAAAATATTTCATTCAAAATTTGTTAAAATTAAAATCAACAATTTATGCAATTGTTTGAAATATGCTTAAATAGATTATTATATAACATTTTACTTAAATAAAAATAAATATAACTTCATATGAAAATTATTCACAGATTCTGCCTCCTATAACACGGTAGATAGAGTCCTAAAAAACTCCGTGTTGCGCGAAAACGTGTTATATGAGACCTGGAGCCAATACAAAAAAGGTAGTTACGTTTCAAAACCAATTAAAATCGAATAACTTACCTCAATTCCAATAAGAAACTTACCGTAATTTTTATTATGAATATTAAAAACATGAAACATAAAGAAAGAAAAAATATATCGTAAGACCCTAAAAAATCAATAGGCCTATACATAAAACAAAAGGAAATAAAAAATATAGATATAGCCTATGTAAGATTTATTTAATAATTATATTTTCTTTAATGCTATTTCATTAAAACTAGAATATTTTTTTCTTTAACAATATCAACTTCACTTGCTGAACTTTTTTGTGCATTTATAGTTTGTGTATCTTCTGTTCTCTTTACAAAATCTGTAATCTAACCCGCTGCAACCTGATGGAAATCAATCGTTTCTTAACATATAATCAACAAAAATTTATGAATAAAATAGTTTTCCTTCTCTATCACATTTTTCTATTGAAAAATAAAAACTTATTTTTCATCCAAGATCTAAATGTTTTGAATACCAAATACTCAATTTTCACCATTTAACTCAATAAATCGATATTGAAAATAGACTGTATATCGTCCGTCTCATGGCAAACTAATGGAATTGCATTTATGATTAATTTTCGCAAAGTATTTCCCAATGATTGCATTTTATGTGTGTATTTTATGTCCCTTATATGGGATTTACAAAAATTAATGAAAATATTTTGTGCTGTAGGAGAGTAAACATAATTTTCTAAATGTATTAAGTAAAAACCGTATTGTAGAAGTATCGTGTTTTATGAGGATTTCCGCAATTTTCAAATCCTGTAAGAGCGAAATCGTATTTATAGGATGGATATCTGTATTTTCAAATAAATAAACACTAAATTAAGTATGCTATTTAGAATGAAATTCATATAATATTTCAAATAAATATAAATCCACGATTTAAAATATTAAGTCGAAGTTACATAATGTAAGTCTAGTATCAAACCCCATAGTTTTAACCAAGTATTCTGTTTGTATGCATCATCGAAGAAAAATATTATCAAACTATAAGAAACAATAAACATTTGAAATATTTATATATTGTAACGGTCCTCTTGCAGCACATGTTCACCTAACGTCAAGTCGTTATTTATGTTGTTATTTCTGTCAACCTCCCCTGCATTCCCCTCATTCCTTTGCTGTTGTGTGGGAGCGTTGGAGATGGGATCGTAGAGAGGGACTGTCATTCTCCCGCCGTTACTCTAACCGTTCGGCAACATCTCACCTCTTCCTTTAATATTGTTGTATATTATTTGTTCAACGTCTTAAATAAATTCGCATTTATCCATTTATGCATTTGACGTCATTTCATCTTGGCGCAGCCGACAGGATCTCAACCCGAATATCATCGAATATCGGGAATTACGACATAATCAAAACCCAAGCAGATCAACCGATACCAAAATGGCCGGAAGGCGAAGACGATAGCCTTCACCAAAGTCCACGACGCCGCTAACTATGGATGCGGAAATTAGCAGCATTGACGTCAGCAGTAGCGGAAATTACAATTAATATAAGGCGACTCATACAAGAAGAACGCGACGGACTACGGACGGAACTACTAAATGAACTCAAAGGACTCGCCAAATCCGACGAAGATGTGGACAGCGAAAGGACCGATGATGTCATCGACAACGATTCACCAGATAGGGCAGTCTATTCTGAATCGGCGACGCCTGTAAAGGACGACAAAGATGAATACAAATTATATCGTTTCATTTGGAGTAATATGGTCGAACGATTCAGTGGAAGCGAATCGAAGATAGAAGCCCGATCGTGGCTTGATGTATACGAAAACAATGGCGGATGAATTAACGGAAAAACAGCGCATCAAAGCACTAGGATCTTATCTTACCGGGGACGCACTTACGTGGTATTCACAGGAAGTCGCAAAAGAGAAGATAACCTGGCACGAAACAAGTTGGAAATTCATCGAACGATATGGAATTACACACGTCTCAGCAGCCGTAACCGCCAGTAAGCGAACGATGACAGCTCGTGATACCGTACAATCGTACGCTCAAGAAAAGATGAGACTTTTGTGTTTAGCTGGCGTTCCATCTGAGAGCGCTCTTGATTTGTTGACCGACGGAATGCCGCCTGCTTATCAGGACGTTTTATATGCTAGAGAACCGAAGACCTTCAACGAGTGGTTAGCAGTTGCTCTGAAGTTGGAAAGCCGAGGATGATGTCACACTTCCGTGCGAGCGCTACGCGGACTGGGCTGCCGATCGCAAGGGATACCAATAGATTAAGACCTCGCAGAGCCGGATCACCTCCACCTCCAACACCGTGCCGCTACTGCAAGAATCGAAGTATTAATGCTTACCATTGGCATAGCAAGTGTCCAAATCGTAACAATACTGTTAATAACCACGAACTTTCCAAACATTTGAATGTCGATCGCTCGACTTTCAATAACGAAGACGGAAGAGTACCAAACTTTGAAGACGACAATGAACCACCACGCGAGTATTTAAACTCGCAGAGCGGTCTGCACTGAGCTTCATTTACTTCGACGTCTTCGTTAATAAACGCAGAGCTCGTGCCTTTCTTGACACTGGAAGTACGATCAATGTAATCTCTGCGAGAACAGTGTCTGAACTAGGTCTACAGGCAACGAAGACGTCAATAATCGTGAGTACCTTGAGTGGGTGCTCGAAAAGTACAGGCCGCATAGAGGCGAAGCTCACTATTGGAAATGAAACTAATTCAGTTGTGCTTCATGTTTTCAAACATTTCAGCCACGAGATCCTCATTGGAGCATCGGACGCTGGATTATTCAATATCGTCGTTGACCTACGTACCAAAATACTGAAACAGATCGCAAAAGGAAGCGTAGAAGTCGTTAACACGCAAGAAAGTGAAGAAAACCGAAGGAAATCGGAGAGCTCGACGATCATTGCATGTTTACCAGAGACAGAAACGATATTGGACGACATCCGCATACCACCTGGAACTGCACCAATCAGTATTACTCCATATCGTCAGTCGTAAGCGACGAACGAATTAATACGCAAGTTGGTGAGTGAGATGTTGGCTGCCGGCGTCGTACGACCGTCGGTATCCCCTTGGGCCTTCCCTGTCACGATAGAGATGAAGAAAGACGGATCACCACGATTTTGCGTTGACTATAGGCGACTTAACGCCGTGACTATAGACGAACACACTCCACTGCCACACATCGATGACCTTCTGAACCGAGTCGCAAATGCACACGTGTTCTCCTTCTCGATTTGGCCTTGGGGTATTAGCAGATACTGCTACCTCCTGACTCCATTGAGAAGACATCCTTCGTAACATCCGATGGACAATACGAGTTTAACGTATTACCGTTTGGTTTGAAAAACGCCCCCTCACCGTTCCAACATATCATGCGGAATGTACTGCGCAAATTCGCAGGACGTGGAGTAGAAAATTATCTTGATGATATCGTCATTTATACGGATTCCAGAGAGAAACACGAGTCGCTTTACTCCGAAAAGTTCTTGATGAATTATTAAACTCAAACCTTCGTCTCCGCAGAGAGAAATGCACCGACAAACTCGAATTGCTTGGACATATCATCTCCCACCGAGAAATACGACCAGCAGTTGCTAAAATCAAAGCAGTTGCCGAATTTCCCACGCATACGAACGTAAAGGAGTTACAACGATTTGCAGGGCTCGCCAATTACTATCGCTCCTTCATTCCGAACTACAGCAAGATCGCCACACCACTCTATCACCTCACCCGCAAAGGACATCCCTATAGCTGGAACGAAGCACAGGAAATGCATTTAAAGAGTTAAAAAGGCAGTTGACTGCACTACCCGTATTGGCTCCATTCGATCCAACTCTCCCGACCACTCTCACCACTGATGCTTCATCAGTAGGAGTGGGAGCCGTACTCGCCCAGCGAACCAATGAAGGAACGGAACACGTCGTAGCCTACTATTCCCGGAAGTTTTCTGACACAGAATCAAGATACTCAGCTGAACAAGAATGTTACGCAGTAGTTCTCGCCGTTAAACACTTCCGATACTATCTAGAAGGAACCCATTTTGATATATACACTGACTGTTCGGCACTCAAATGGCTGCTTTGCGTCAAAGATACGAAAAGTCGCTTACTCCGCTGGTCCTTGAGCCTATCTACGTATGATTATACGTTAACCACCGGCCGGGTGCTTCTAATAGGGTAGCCGATGCGCTCTCTAGGAGCCCCATAATGATGACCGACGTCTCGGGAGAATACGCACACGAATTAGCTTCGTACGACATTCGTTTTCCAATAGTAGAAAAGGGAGGCAAAACGCATGTACAAACTCGTCATGGAGAGAGAATTCTTGTCCCACCGTCGCTATGAGAACAAGTGTTAATCGAATCACACGATGATAGTGGCCACCCGGGTGGCCATTATCATCGCGTGATTCGATTGCGAACAAAACGCATTGTATTCAACACATATTGGTGGCCCGACTGGACGGAGTACATGCGATCATATGTTCGAAGCTGCCACGCTTCCAGGTTGTCAAACCATTGAATAAGCTTCGTCCGGGCTTGCTACAACTCATCGAAACACCGGCAGTGCCGAATAAAATATGGGTGATGGACACTATCATTATAGGTTCGGATGCCAGAAATACAGCCGCAAAGTACGTACAACTAATCGTCGATCACCACAGCCGCTACGTTTGAGCTTCAGCGACGAAAACGAATACCGCCGAAGCAGCTGTTGGTGTCCTTCGAAAAGTAATAGCCGAGATGGGGAAGCCCGAGAAACTTATCGTTGACAACGCCACGAATTTTAGCTCCAACCGTTTCCGAAACTTTGCCTCTACGAATGGAATACGGATCTCCTATATCTCCACCTAATATCCGCAGGCGAATGGCCTCTGCGAAAGGACAAATGGAACAATTATTCGACACCTAATCTTATATCTAATTGTTAATCCGAGCATCCGATGGCCGACGGCGCTTGGTTCCACAATTCGAATCTACAACTCGCTGATGCACACAGCAACTGGATTTGCGCCCGAGAGTCTCCATTTCGGGCGGAACCTCCCCGAAGGTAGAAATATCGAAAACATAGGAGTGGAGGCAACGAAATGATCTAAACGACACCAAGAGAATCCAAGGAACGCTACGAAGAATACCGTACCAGTTCGGACTTCCTTCCAGGCCAAAAGGTACTCGTAAAGGTGCCTGAGAATCATCCGCAAAATAGCAAACTAAACGTCGCGTCGCCTGGGACGGGCCCTTCACTGTGATCGCGAAGATCGGACGGGAGACGTATCAATTGGAGCGATTCCCAACAGAAAAGTACAGTGCAGATGTGTTCTCTTTTTTCTGCTCATGCTTCGAAGCTGCGTCATTATTTCGGGCGCACAAAGTAGTGATGCCTTCGTGAGGAGAGAATCAAAAATATTATTCGACTTGGACGGATTTTAAAGTCGGGGGATGTAACGGTCTTCTTGCAGCACATGTGTACCTAACGTCAAGTCGTTATTTATGTTGTTATTTCTGTCAACTTCCCATGCATACCCCTCATTCCTATGCTGTTGTGTGGGAGCATTGGAGAGAGGGTCGTAGAGAGGGACTGTCATTCTCCCGCCGTTACTCTAACCGTTCGGCAGCATCTCACCTCTTCCTTTAATATTGTTGTATGTTATTTGTTCAACGTCTTAAATAAATTCGCATTTATCCATTTATGCATTTGACGTCATTTCAATATATATATACATTTTTATTTAGGTACAAAATAAAATAAGTAAATGTAGAATATGGAAGTAAATATACAATGCATAATCTATTAAATAGTTACAGTACATGATATTTAATTTTATCTTTGGATTGTCATTCAAAGTAATTAAATACAGTTCAGGTTCTGACTTAAAGGAGGAAAAAACAGATTTAGCAGAACCAAAGTTATAATATTCAATCTATTAATATTGTACTCATCCTCAATTACTTTAGTACTTGAGATGGATACAATCCCTCAGTTATATACATAAAGTAAATGAACATATAAAATAGAAAACAAGAAAACTTTAATTTAGAAATTTATGGTATTATAGTATATCTGTACCTCAGAGGCATATGACGTCCAATTTCTTGAAATTAGGCATAATATATGCCTCCGAATTATAGATATGTTCTAATTGCGTAGTATCGATACAAACATTCGTTTAATTACAGTAAAATTAAATTTTATGTAAGTGTTTGGTAGATTTAGTTAAGCTGCATAATCATTCATGGATATTGATGTCGGTAGCCACATTTAGAGTCCAATACAGGCTGAAAACCCTCATGATGAAGTCAGTCATCATGAGGGTTTTCAGTCAGTCGAAGGATAAGATGCAATGAAAACAGCCTGGACTCCTCCTGAAAAAGCATATGAATGGGCTCCGACATTGATTCGAATCTTCGAAACTGGTAAGCAACTATTATAGTTTACCACGCTATCATCTGGCCGACATTTATTTAAATACATGCTTAAAGCTATGTAAGCAATCTTTTTGAGTGTTTAGAGCAATTTATAGAGTGTCTCTATAAACTGTTCAGAATAATTTATTTCTATGATACACGAAGAATTTTCGATTTGGTTCTAAGGATCATTGCTTTATTTCAATGTATTCATGCTTTTTTGATAGTTTCTTGCATTCTGTGTTATGCTAAATGACTGCGTAATTCACGACTCTTGTTAGAGTTTAATCATACATATAAGCAGTTTCTGTGTGTATGGTTTATATAAGTTTTCTTTTGTACAGTTTTACATTTTATGACAGTGAACTTGTATAATACATAAGATTCATATTCAGTTGGTCCTTGATTTACGGCAGTGATGTAATCAGAAAATTTTGATTGATCAATGAAATTCAATATGTACGAGTCATACACACAATTGTCTTACATACAAAAGAGAAAGCATGCTTTTATGTCTGGTTCTTGCAGTTTTTTAAATTTATGTTTGAATATATGTTTTCATATTTATAAGCTAATATATGGTGTCCTAGTAAATATTAATAAGAAATCCATAAATATTGGGCATTGTTTAATTTCCACTAGGGTTCGAACCGAACGAGTCGTAAATTGAGATATATATATGAAACATTAAAATGTTTATAAAATATATTAGATGTTTATAGTGGTAGATAAACATTGATGTAATTGGAAATATCGGCTGTCGCGAAAACGCTGAGTGTGCATTCTTTCCTTTCCTCTCCACAAACAGAGAATGTGGAAGACGCGTTCTCTCTCTTGTGCGCTTGTTATTTTATAATCATAATTGGATATTAAATATTTGTTATTCAGACTGTTTTTGCTTAATGCTTCAAAAGAAAATCAACACGCCTTTTCCACTCGGCGGCGTCACATATATAAATATTTATATTATATATACAGACTGCAAATAAACATTTATATAGAGTATATATACATTAAAAGTCATTGAATAGATTCTCTAGTTTTTATACTCATTCTTATTCCGAACTTTGGACGAAGAATAATATCTCCAGATACAAGAACTTTATCACGAGGATCCAGAGAATGAACACTGAAATTCCGAAGAATATTCGCCAGGATTGTCTTCATTTCCATCATTGCAAACCTTTGACCTGAAAAATTAAGTAATTTAATTTAATGAAGACCAAATACGTCTATTGTAAAGAAATTCACACAGGTTTGTCGTAGGCATATCAAGCGGCATCGCTCAAATTTCCTCTGTTGCTCTTGTTGCTTAGGCTACAGGTATATCATAAAGGCTTCTTCATAGACTGTTTAACATAATAGAAGAACAAAACCATGCAGATATATCCATTCTTATGAATTCCGCTCCTTATATTGATCACATATTCCTCCTTCTCATGAGCTCCCAAAATACATTGAGAGTTCATCAGCAATGAAATTTTAATCGTTTGTATTTCTAACTAAAAGGCATTTGTATACCTTTTTTCGCAATTCTCGCTCAATTTTTTAGAGACGCGTCGTTTTTTCCAACAGCGTTTATTATGTAAAAATAAATCGTATTGAATTTAGTGTTCAATATACTTACCAATGCAATTACGTGGACCAACGGAAAAAGGTAGAAAAGCAAATGGATGACGTTTTTCACAATTTTCGGGTAAGAATCGATCTGGATCAAACACTTCTGGATTTTCAAAAACTGTTGGATTATGATGAATTGAATAAATAGATATTACAATTGAGCTCTTTGGTGGAATAATATATTCACCTAAGAAATAATATTTAAATTATAATTTTTCCGGATATTATTAATATAAGTTAAATCAGATGGATATAAAATTATATAAATACGAATAATTGTAATATATACCAATTTTCATTTCTGATGTATTCTGTCTCAAAATGTAAGGAACAGGCGGATAGATTCTAAGTGATTCCTATATAAATTACATTAGAACTTTATATATTTTTTTCAAAAGTATTCTTGTCTTTTTATAAATAGAATTTACAAATAATACCTTAATAACACGTTCAAAGTATTTCATTTTCTTTAAATCTTCAGTTGTTATTGATCTATTAAGATCATCACAAAAAATATCTTTTATTTCTTTGAATACTCTTTCTTGTATGTCATGATGCAATCCTAAGAGATATAATGTCCAACTGATACCCATTGATGTAGTATCATGCCCCTAATTTTAGAAAGAATAGAAAGTATAATAGTAAATGAAAACTTTCTTCATTGTTTTCAACAAATTTACTTCATTTGGTTATTTACCTCGAACATGAAAGTATCGACCTCTTCTCTGATGTCATTTTCATTGAGACTGTCATCTATTAAATGGTGATAAAGAAGCAAGTTCAGAAAGGCTCTTCTCTTTTTCATTCCAATTTTTTCTTTCTCCTCTTGAAAATTATCGAGAGTTTGATTTTCTTCCAATTCTTCAATCAATTTTTGTTTTCTTTCTGTGATTACCTAGGAAGTAATTTTAATAATTTTTAAATTAGATCAATTTTATTTTATTTATTCAAAATGTAACCTACTTTTCTGTCAAATTGATGTACTATCTCAATATTTTTCTTTAACTTTTTCCCTAATGGACTGGCATTTAAAATAGGAGGAAACCAATACCACGGTTGTGTAAACCATAAAATTATAGAAGATGTAATGCTGTAATAAATATATATTATCATTATCGCCATAATAAATATTTATTATTAAGTTAATAATGCGATTTTTCAAAGTTAATTTGAAAACATTACATTATTATTTTAGAATATTCTGTTTATTCTCTAATTGAAATTTCCACCGGTGTGAATTGGCCCCCACTTTTGAATTTTTAAATTTTTTCTCTTGCACTCGTTTGCGAATCGTTAGCACCTTTTGCACTTTTAATATTTTCGTTTGCATCCCCACCGTTTGCCCGCAGAGCCAAAACAAAATCGGGGCCAAACCCCCTAGTTTCGAATTTTTTTCTTTTGCACTCGATAGCAAATCATTAGCACTTTTTGCACTTTTAATATTTTCGTTTTCACCCTCACCGTTTGGCTCCCAGAGCCAAAATAAATTCGATGTGATTGAGCTGATATTTTCTTCTTTATTGATGTCATTAATCATAAATCACTTCCTAACATATCTACTTATGCATAGAAATACCATAATTTACTAGCAATTATTATAAACCTACTTATGCATAGAAATACCATAATTTACTAGTAATTATTATAAACAGAATAGTTATTTCAAATACCATAAATTTACATCAATTATTATAAACAAAATAGTTATTTCTAAATACAAAAAGTATTAAAACATATCAATCTGTACTTATTTTACCTCATTATTTAAAAGAATTTATAATGAAAATAAAATAATATCGAAGTGTTTTAATTCTTATATCACTTAAAGTATTCAGTAATTTGACTATTTTCTTTCACAAATCCCTAAATAAACAAACTCTTAAAATATGAATTTTTATGGTGAAATCCCTAAATAAACATACTCTTAAAATATGAATTTTTATAGTAAAATATGAATATTACTCAAAAAGATTTTTATTTTGTAACAAAACTTATTACATTAGAAGCATAATATCTTTGTTATTTTTTGCATGCAGGTCAAAATTAAATAAACCATTATTTATTAATCCATGAAAACGGAAATTTTAAAATGGGTTCATTGTAAGTTATATGATTAAGCATTATTGCAATATCTTTGTGTATATGATATGAATATACTTTGTTTTATATTTTATTAGTTTTTGTCCTACTATGAAATTATTTCTATAAGTTAAAAATAAATATTTACTAGTTTATTTGATCTCGAGTTATTCAAATAAAGTTTAGATGAACAGCTTTAAAATTAAATATAAAAAAAATTTATTCAAATGAGTTTAATTGTTATACCTAGAATTTTTTCTAAACAAATTTCTTACTAAAATACTTTTCACTTATTGTCAGTTTACTCCAAATTCATGAAAAATTTTTGTATATACACAACCAAATTTGACAAGTTCTTTTATCTCTTTCCCGGAAAAGATTAGCATTTCTTGATAACTTTCCGGAGTTCTTTTATCTCTTTCCCGGAAAAGATTAGCATTTCTTGATAACTTTCCGGCAAATAACTGCTTAATTGCAGTGAAGCCTATATTGAAGGTGCAACATATTTTATGATCAAATAGAAACATATCGTTGAGAATATTTTTATATTTAATGCGTTCTTTTCTAACATACAAGTTATTACTTTTAAAAAAATCTGTTTAATCTATAAATCATTAGAATTAAACGGAAAATTGTTGCATTACTGTTCCACAAGTAGCTTATGGAACGGTAATGCAATAGTTTCTTTTCACTATTGTATAAAAATAAATTAGTTCAAAACTTCTAGTTTTATAGAATTTTCAGTTATAGGCTAATAATTTAATCAGTTATAGGCTAATGATTTAATCTGTTTTTTTTCATATTAGGCTAATTGTAGGCATTTGTCCAAACATCGAATGTTACAGTTGCTTCTGTTTTAAATATCTTCAACCCATTACTATAATTTTCAGATCATTGCTTAATGTATTCATAAATTAAAGTTATGAAATGAGATACTGATAATTGACCATTGTCAACCATTGTCATGATTGACCATATTTTCAGATCATTGCTTAATGTATTCATAAATTAAAGTTATGAAATGAGATACTGATAATCGTTTTCTTAATGTAACTTCTTGTTTAATTACTTTATTGCAACTTAAGGCATTATTTGTGTTGGGAATAACATTATAAATGCCTTCGAATCAGTTTTATAAAAAATATGAAATATGAATGACCATTGTCAATCATGCGCAGCACATATAGACTACAACAAATATTAAATCAAAATTAGAAATTTTATACTGAAGTACCAAAATTAAATCAAAATGGCAAATATTAAATTTCGAGT
This sequence comes from Olivierus martensii, assembly GCA_000484575.1. NCBI lineage: Eukaryota > Metazoa > Arthropoda > Arachnida > Scorpiones > Buthidae > Olivierus > Olivierus martensii. The sequence goes on along the minus strand of AYEL01058926.1, from coordinate 12,599 downwards.
CGAAATTTTTCTTTTATTTCATAGCGCAGGAATTACTGGCAAAAAAATATTTATTATTGTTTCATTTTATTTTATTTTTATTGTAATAGTATTATTTTTATAGTAATATACATATAGCAAAACGATTAATCATATTAGCATTTGCAAGTTTTTAGGTGATATTCTTGAATTAAATATTTTGCAATTCAATTTATTTTTATAACGTTTTAATATCACCCATTTTTCAATATTATGTATTTGTTCGTAATATTCTGTTAGGTATTAAAAATAAAATTAAAAATGTACAACATATTTATAAATAGAAGTTATTGATTTATAATATTGTTTATAATTTAAAACTGATCTAAATAAAATATAATATTTTTCAAATTATTAACCACTAAATATTCCGAAATAGTCGATGCTGGGTTCTTTAAATTACAAAACACACAGGAAAAGTTTAATTAAAATTTGAGTTTTTATGATAGCATATAAAAATTATTCAAATCATTCAATTATATTAGTAGGAAAAATAATATTTATTACGAAACGTACTTGACGCCTTTGTTATTTTACAAGATAGCCTATCAGTGAAAAAGCTATTAAACCAAAAGTTTTGAACTAATTTATTTTTATACAATAGTGAAAAGAAACTATTGCATTTCCGTTCTATAAGCTACTTGTGGAACAGTAATGCAATAATTTCCTGTAATTCTAATGATTTATAGATTAAATAGACTTTGTTTTTAATAACTTTGCATGTTAGAAAATAACGCATTAAATATAAAAATATTCTCAACGATATGTTTCTATTTGATAATGAAATATGTTGCATCTTCTATATAGGCTTCATTGCAATTAAGCAGTTATTTGCCGGAAAGTTATCAAGAAATTCTAACCTTTTCCGGGAAAGAGATAAAAGAACTTGTCAAATATGGTTGTATATACAAAAATTTTTCATGAATTTGGAGTAAACTGACAATAAGTGAAAAGTTTTTTAGTAAGAAATTTGTTTGGAAAAAAATTCTAGGTATAACAATTAAAACTGATTTGAATAATTTTTTATAATAAAATACTTTTAATATAAAAAACTTATAAACTCAATTCATCTAAACTTTATTTGAATAACTCGAGATCAAATAAACTAGTAAATATTTATTTTTAATTTATAGAAATAATTTCATAGTAGGACAAAAAATAATAAAATATAAACCAAACGTATATTCATATCATATACACAAAAGTTTTGCAATAATACTTAATCATATAACTTACAATGAACATTTTAAAATTTCCGTTTTCATGGATTAATAAATGATGATTTATTTAATTTTGGCCTGTATGGAAAAGGAATAAACATAGATATTATGTTTCTTATATAATCAGTTTTGTTACAAAATAAAAATCAATAAGTTTTATTACAAAATAAAAATATTTTGCGTAATATTCATATTTCACCATAAAAATTCATTTTTTAAGAATAAGTTTATTTAAGGGATTTGTGAAAGAAAATAGTCAAATTATTGAATACTTTAAGTGATTAAGAATTAAAACACTTCGATATTATTTTATTTTCATTATAAGTTCTTTTAAATAATGAGGTAAAATAAGTACTTCATTATAAGTTCTTTTAACTAATGTGGTTAAATAAGTACAGACTGATATCTAATACTTTTTTGTATTTGTGGTTAAATAAATATAGACTGATATCTTATAATACTTTTTGTATATAGAAATAACTATTCATAGACTGATATCTTATAATACTTTTTGTATTTAGAAATAACTATTTGGTTTATAATAATTGCTAGTAAATTATGGTATTTCTATGCATAAGTAGATAAGTTATGAAGTGATTTATGATTAATGAAATCAATAAAGAAGAAAATATCAGCTCAGTCTCATCGAATTTATTTTGGCGCTGGGGGCCAAACGTTGAGGGTGAAAATGAAAATATTAAAAGTGCAAAAGGTTCTAACGATTTGCTATCGAGTGCAAAAGAAAACATTCGAAAATTCGAAATTGGGGGCTGGACCCCGCCTTTGTTTTGGCTCTGTGGAGCAAACGGTGGGGGTGCAAACGAAAATATTAAAAGTGCAATACGTGCTAACGATTTGCAGATGAGTGCAAGAGAAAATAATTAAAAGTGCAAAAAGTGCTAATGATTTGCTATCGAGTGCAAAAGAAAAAAATTCGAAATTGGGGGCTGGACCCCGCCTTTGTTTTGGCTCTGTGGGGCAAACGGTGGGGGTGCAAACGAAAATATTAAAAGTGCAATACATGCTAACGATTTGCAGATGAGTGCAAGAGAAAAAAATTAAAAAATTCAAAAGTGAGGGCCAACTTCACAGCAATGAATATTCCTCAGAGAGAATATGAATGCCAATTGAAAATACAGTAGAGAATTCTTGCTTTCTCTGCTATTTATACATACAACGTTCATCATGTAATGTTATTTGGCTTTAGATTATAAAAAAGTGACGATTTAAGTTATAAAATTGAAAGTTAAATTTTAGTAAATTTAAAAGTTTAATTTTATATTGTGAATTGTCAAATGTACATTTATTCAAAAATTTAAAGATAAATTGGTTTTTATATTTATGTTAATGATTACAATTATTTATATTATTAAAATAATTTCTTTGATTTACTCTTATAAATCTTCAAAAATATTAGGTAAAAAATGTAGGAGAACTGAATGGCTTTGGAAGAAATTTAAAGGAAAAAAAATGCTTACAAAAAATAAAGTAATATCTGAATCAATATCAGTAAATTATATTTCATTAACTGTAGATTTCATTTTTACTACATTGTTTCGCAATTGAAGTACAATAATTATTAAATATTGTAAGTGCAAACGAAAATTTTTATTTCAAAAGCAAAAATTCCCACTGCTGAAGAAGGATGAATTTTTCTTCAAGTATAAGATATTTTATACAAAATTTATATCTAAATTAAAACAATTTTACTTATTGCAAGTGATGTTATCATCAACCTCTAAATGAAATTTGTTATTGCTGAAATATTTTTTAATTTTATATATAAATTTTCGAAGTACATTTTTAAAAGTGACATAGGAACTGCTATTAATAAATTTATTGATAACGATTTCTAAATCGTTTTTCTTGACTTATATATTATTATTATTTAAATGACAAATATATTTAAAAAGACAACATTTAAACAAAGTAAACATTTAAAGGCTAATTGTGAAATAATATAAACCTATCTATCTTATAAATTTCTTTCTATTCTTAAATTAAAAATATAGACTTTCCTTATTTAGACTAATTAGATATTTTGAATTATTAACAAAAAGTAAACATTTTATTTGAGAAAAAATGCCCGAATAGAGTCACTGTCAAATTTGACATATTGTATAATTTCAAGACTTTTATGACCATATGAAAGAGATAAATTAAATATTATGAAGGACTTGAATTGTAAAACGTTTCCGTGTATAAATTATGTACAGTATAACATTCATATTTTCATTCTATATATAGTACTAAGATTATATAATTTTTGACTTACTTATTAATTGCATGGACGTAGTCGTTATCAAATTGATTTTGAGCATCGATATGCATACCCATTGCTGACTCTGGAAATAGAACTGCTATATTTTTTGTATATATGTTTGTAACAGAAAAGTTTGAAAACTCACCTCCAATTACATCAAGTGTACATGGAGTAATAAATTCATCCATATGGAATATTTCATTTTCGCATTGCTTCTTTAATTTTTCGATGAGTATATCGGCCTGATTGTTGAATATATGTTGAAAATCTTCGAGAATTCGAAAATGGAAAGCTGGAGTTAATAATTTTCTTCTATTTCTCCATTTATTATCGGAACTGAAACAGTTTGATGTGTTAAAATTTAAATAAATAATTTTTACATTATATTCCATTATATTAATATAACACCTTGTAAGGAGACCTGTTCCAAGCCAAGGATGTAGAATATTATAGATCCAATCCTTGTTGATTACAGTGTGACTCTTCAGCACTTCCTTCAACCAAATAAGATTTAAAAATTTTTTAGAATATTTATAATATCCTGATGAAATGAAATTTATGTAACTGTATTACCTGAGATGTATCCGGATGTAATAACACTATATAATTATATCCACCCCATGAAAAATTGAGTATTTTTTCTTTTAGAACTAGAAAACTTATGCCATTTAATACTTGAATAACATCTACAAAAATAATGTAAAACAACTTATCACATACTTTGAACAATTTTATTTTTAATATTTAGAAAACATTTTATTTACTTATTTGAGATTTGTACTGTACTTTACTTTGACAAAATGTTACATAAATATATTCCTTATTCATTATGGTTAAAATTAAATATTTGAAGGTCCAAGGATTCGAAGAAAAGAAAATATTCCCTTCTAATGTCAAGCCTGACACTAGGTACAGTTTAGACCGTGTTGCATCAGCACGGCAATCTATATTTACTTGAGTTACGTCAGAATTTAGCTGATAAATTAGAAATGAGATTAAATAATCGGCGCATCAGGTGTCCGGAAAATAAAGGAAGCAGCTCAAAAATACTCGACAATTAATCTACTTTCAGAACTATATAATATAACATTTAATGATGTACAACATAATAATAATAATAATAATAAAATTCAAATAAATTAAGAAACAGAGATAACATATCATAAATTGAAGACAAGTAATGTAGAATAAAGCCAATGTACGTAATGAATAAAGATAAAGAAAATGATTTATTCTTAACTTCAATCGACCTAAAAGTTGTTTAATGCGTTACCGTAAACATACCAAAGGGAGAGAATCTCTTCTTTTTCTTCATATATTTCCTTTATTTTTTAACAGTTAGCTCTATGCTAACTATTAAAAATTTATTCTTGTTTTCCTTCTCATATTTTAAATTCTCCAATCATATCTAAGTAAAGAGAAGTTTAAATAGAAATTCGACTCTATTTTTCAACGGACATACTGTCTCTGGCGTCAGATTAGTAGAGGAATTTCTCGGAATAAAGTTATGCTCGTTTACGTTTGATCATGCTCCATGTGATGGGATCATTGATTTGTTTCTCTTACGTATTGTTTATGAGTTTATTTGATAAATTTCCATTTTCTCTCCGAGCTAAAACGTCGTTCAAAAATAACAAAATTTTCTGGATTAGTTCCGTTAGTTTTATAATGTGCAAAATAAATTTTTATTATATTTAATTCTTACATTTAATTTATTTAAAAGAAGATTTTTCACAATAATCTAAATATGCTATTTAAGATTTACGAATAATACTTTAAAGAAGAAGTTCTGTTAAGATCCACCGCTGTAAAGTGCTAGTCAACTTATTATATGATTCATTACTTTTTAATCCGCATTTTTACAATCATTTCAAATCTGACAATAATAGCCTATTACGAAAGTTAACAGAACTGCAATAAATATACATTATGCTTCCTAAATGATAAAATATTATACAGATAATCCCCGACACAGGGGTTATCACTGGGGGAAGAGAGGAGAGGGGATCACTGGGGGCCTCAGGATTTTAGGGGCCTCAATATGTTAGAAAATATATTTGTATATTTTTGTACAGTTCGAACTGCAGTGTTTGTCAAAATTTGAAGTTTTCTATTAATTTTTTCGCTTTTGTTTTATACTTACTACTATGTAATTGCCAATTTTATCTGTTTTTTTAAAGACCTCAGAAATATTAGTCAAAAATATTAGACCTCAAAGTATATTAGCCAGGCTGCGCATTTTCTCTGAAAGACCCTGCCTCGACATAAGTAGATTTTTCCTTAATTAAAGATTTATGACTCACAAGAGAAAAATGATAACCAAAGGAGATAAATCTACTGTATAATGCATAGATACGAGCATTTTTCTCCTAATTTCATAATTTGTCATGTGTTCATGTGTTTTGTATGTTTATCAAGTTCATTTTAATTACCAGTCTGGGCTCAGACGAGACTACTTCTGAAATGGAGCTATGGGACTCTAATTTAAATCTGAATTCTCGTAGATATTAACTAATTGCTTTATCATGCGGCCATCCCGGATAACTTTTGTGCTTAACTTATATTATTTTTTATGTTACCTCTTTATGACCATTCATAATAATTATAAAGACATAATGACGTGAAGACAAAGACAGTCAGAACATATGTCGTATAATTATGTCAGAGTATATTCTGTATATGCTCTAACATACGTGTGTTTCAACTTACTTAAACTTTCGCTGAACGATCCACGTAGGCACGTTGGGGATTTTCTATATTTAGAATACAAAAGTTCTTCAATTAATCGAAGTCGATGTGCCACGATTCATCGGTTTTTATAGTTCTTATTAATAAATTTTGGAAGTGGTAAATTGGGGATCATGAATCACAATGCAAAAATATTAAAATTCCGATATTAAGGGATTTTTCAAACATTTGAAAAACACTAAAATTTTAATAAGTTTTTAAACCCTTCCTAATATTTTGATAAACTATTCTCATTACATGAGATAAAGTAGAACAGAGGAGGAAAAAAATAATTCTCTTCTGATATACCGAATGTGACCACTCCCGCAAAAGAAAGTAAGATATTTAATGGTTTCTAAAAATAGTTCATGGCTTAGTAGGCGGCACTTTCTGGTCACTTTGTGACGTGTTATATAAATCTATTAAATTTCTAATTACTGTATATTTACACAAGAAAAATTTTAATAAAATTCTTCATTCTTATATAATTTAAAATACTATTTATGGGCTGAACATAATCAAAGACAGTTATTATTATATATAAATTAATGGATGTATTGTATATAAAATAACGAATGTATTGTTTGTGTGTTTGTATATGACACCTGTAAGCAATAGGACGTTACAGTCCGATGTCCGATACATGTCAAAAAAAATGCCTGTCTGGGATATCTTAATTATAACTATCCTAAAATTTAATGGTAATAACTGATAATAAATAATAACTAATAATGTCAATTTTTATAGAAATTCCTGTATTTATTAAAAATTATTTCAATTTCGCAAAAAAAAAAAATAGAAAAACAAAACGTAAAATTCCAAGTTTTAGAAATTATTCAAAATTGTAATATACTGTATTTAGCTTATATTTAGCTCATTTAGTACTTTATTTACTACAAAAATTCAAAATAAAGTTATTACTATCAATATTTATTTAATTAATTAAATACTTACATGTCCCAGCAAGTAATCCATAATTCTGTATTTTATGAGGACAAAAAATTACATTCCACAATGCAGCCAAACCTGAAAATTCTGGAATATCAGCTCCAATTCGTGGATTCCTTCTCATCCATACAAAATATATAATAATAATAACTATAATAACTCCGAATAATCCTTTTCCTATTTCTGATTCAAGTAAATATTCTGTAATTGAAGTGATCATTTTTGTTTCTACATTCTATTTTTACGCGAAAATAATATAACTATAAAAAATACATTTGGATATAAATCATTATGATAATCAAAATAATCAATCACAAAGACAAAGTTCATGTCAGTACATGTAGAAACAAAATGCAAAATTGCATATGATAATCAAAATAATCAATCACAAAGACAAAGTTCATGTCAGTACATGTAGAAACAACATAAATAATGCAAGCGAGTGAGCTAATAGAGTATTTGAAAAAATTATCTATTTTTGTCGTTAGTCTTTCAATATTATAATTACACTGAACTATAATCACAATTGTTCATCAGCAAACTAGTAGGAGCCTATTTGCATTTTATCATCATATTAAAATTTTATAAAGTTTCTAAATTCATATCTATATTTTACAAACGATAAGAATTTCATTTTTGTTTTTTGGTACTATTGAGTAAAAGGAATTGCATCCCATAACTCAGGAATACAATATTTCAATCCATATCATCAATCACACTGACTCGAAATTGCATCCCATAACTCAGGAATACAATATTTCAATCCATATCATCAATCACACTGACTTAATTTTTTTTACATCAGGATCATTTTTACATCAGGATCATTACAATTATTCGATTTCAAACAAAATAGAATGTTTTCATATCTCTGTGAAAATTTATTATGAAAATATCATCATATTTAATTCCCATAATATTTAATTTTAGATATTTCTATGTAAGTTGTTCGGGAATTAAAATATTTTCCATGTTGAGCAGGATTCCGGCTTGTACAGTGTCCAGCTTAAACAGGTTTTACTGTATTTTATTAAGATTTACAAGTTACATATGTTTCATAATTCCACGGGACACCTGTGACAAATTCATGGAATATCAGTTAAGAATCATTAGCATAAAGCATGAGTAACTTCAACCTTTTATTTAAATTAAGGATAAATATAATATAAAATATATTTGATGTATTGTAGATTTAAATTTTGGGTTTATCATTCTATATTGTCATTATATCACGATTAATTATCTAGAATCTAGATAATTTGAAATGAAATTAGATAATAACAATAATAATAGTGGTATATAGTAGATAATCAAATTTTATGAATGATATTTACTACCAACACTGCATTGAGTTAAACATAGGGTAAGTCCGGGAGATATGGACCCCCTTTTTAAGAATTGCTGTATTTTTGTTATTTATAGCAATACCAATTTAAAAATGGCTATAAGACATTCTATGACATATACTAATAGCTAATAATAATATAAATGTAAAAGTCACATAAATAAATAAGCTAATGATTATTAAAAAATTATATAGGTGGTCCATCTATCCCATATCACCTTGGGTTAGATCAGGGTTGGTTAGATGGACCTATTCAAACTTGGAATAAGAATAAAAGAAAACACTAGTAATAAAAATGTAATTGTCCGTTTTGTTATATTTTTAATATAAACAAACATTTGCATTTTGTAATATAAACAAATATTTGACATTTTTCAGAAAATAAAAATAAAAATTAATAACAATTGTGCATTTATTTAAAATAATGTTTATAGCCTATATTTTATGTGAGCGGTGTGATTTCTCATTCTACCAACATTTCGCACACATCATTCATATAAATATAAAATTTTTAATGGTTTGTCGAAAAAACTAACTTCATATCAATACATAACAATGGTTCATCTCTCCCAGAAGTCAGCGATCCATCTCTCTCTAAATGTCAAGGAGCAATGCAGCCATGAAGTAGCCATTGCAGCCAGAGCTGCTACGACACATTACAATGAGTGACTAACATGATTTACACTATGTTTGAGACATTGGTTCAAAAACATTAACAAATAACATGCGTATTACATTCCCATCTAAATAATGAAAAAAAAAATTGACTCATCTAATTTGTATTTGGCAGTATAGTAGCTGAAATACTTGTATAAAAAACACAAAAACAACAACGACTATCATTCTCATCCAACATTAGCAGGCAATAGTGGTTCCACGATATTTTTGCGACCGGTTCGCGAAATAAACTACTGGTCCATCTCTTCCGCTAGTCCATATCTCCCGAACCTACCCTATAATATTAAATATAACATTACAATTATTATAATTTACTTAATTCAAACATTGTATTGTATTGTATTTAATGCGAGATAAAGTATCTTGAAAATCATTTAGGCCTATATCTAATAATAAGAAGGACATTAAAAACTGATAACTAAATTCATAAACATGTTTACAAATATGATTAATTCTACATTATCCTATTAGGTCAAGTTTGTTCATAAATAACAATTTATTTATTTCTCTTTTATTTCATTTTTATTCTAGATACGTTTTCAATTAATTAACACAGTAACCATATATTGGTTATTATACATCAGTTAAAGTTCAATAGAATATCGCACTTGTCCTTTAAACTTGAAGATATAACTATGATATGAAAATAATTTATTTAGGTTTATGACTGTATAAACAGTTATATAAATTGATATAATTTTTGTTGATTTTATACTGTAACATTAAATAATTTAACACTTCTTTATAATTATTATATGTAGGCATATATTATCATATATATATAATAGAAGATCGTTTATCGAACATCCAAACAACAAAAGCATCCAAGAAAGAACAACTAAGGTCCGATTTATCGATTAATTCAGATGTTTTTGGCCAATTCATGTTTCAAAGATGAAAGCAGAGTTTTTATCCATTAATTAGTATATTTTTACTACAGTAAGATCCCATTTAACGCTGCTCCGTTTAACGCTGTTTCGATATAATGCGGTTTTTTTCGAATTCTATGATCTTATTGATTCCCTTTGACGTGATTTTTCAAACCGTTATTCTTACATAAATCCTAAATCGCAAAAATTCTTTGCATTGATACCCCTATGCTGTCTCACAGTGCGTTTGATATCAGTGCAGTGCAGTTCATACGAAGGTCTGCGGTCAGAGTTCATATTTATGATCGGTCATCAATGTTATTTTACACTAGCGGTGAGTTCATATTTATGATCTGTCATCAATGTTATTTTACAGTAATAAAAATAACCAGAGTTCATATTTATGATCGGTCATCAATGTTATTTTACAGTAATAAAAATAATAATTATTCCATTTTAGTTTTAACCTGAATCCTGCCACTTTAAACTATAGTTTTTTGAACTTTAGTTTTAGAACGTTATTCTTTTATCAATATTTTTTCACTATTTATAACTTACTGCAATCTGATTACTGCTTTTTGTTCTTAAAACTTTTTATTTTCTAATTTTAAGAATTTTTTCATGAATGATTTATGAATACAAATCGATATTAGCAATAAAAAATGTCTATAATTAATATAATACAATAGTAATAATACATGTTACAAAATAAAATAAAAAAAAATGCTGTGTGTATATATATATTATTTATTCATTGTCCTGTTTCACCTATCTTCATTATTTACGTGTTAAAATGACCACGTTTAACGCTGTTTCATTTAGCGCTTTGTTTCCTTGGAACGTATCCTCCGCGTTAAACGGGGTCTTACTGTATTTGCAAATTTTGTTACGCTATGTTCATTGAATAAACCGTTTTCAATCAAATATGTGCGTGTTAACATTATTTATTTCGTATGATAATTCATTAAATTTATTTTCAATTAGTTTTTTCTATTAAAACGTTAAAATATCCAAAATCTAATATCCAAAAAGTTCTGATCCCCACCATTTTGCATAAACGATTTTTGCAGGATGTTCATAAAAGGTTTGACGAAATTTAAATCAGATATTCTATTCATCAAATCTAAGCAGAAAACTTTTTAATTTTCGCAATCTTGCGCTATTTTTCGAATAATTGGTTTATACTTATATAAAAGTAGAATTAAATTTAATCGAAGTATTAATATTTGAAATTATATTAAAGTAAAATTCTTAGAAGCATGATGACAACACTTTAAAATGCTTTATTTTTTTATATTCGATTAATTCCTGATTATTGTATTATAACACAACTACTACAAAACTTCTAACATTTTCTATTATAGTAATATAAAATACGTTAAAAATATTCCCGATATATGCATAAAGAAGGAAGAATAAACAGTAGTTGGAAAAAAAAATATGTTTAATTATTTGTAGACAATATTTTTAGTTTTATGTTATTTATAATTTTGAAATTTTGAAATAGTCTAACTGAAAAAGCAATCACATATGTTAAACATATAAAACATATTTATTAAAGTTTAATTTAAATTTTAAAATATCCATTTAAAAATATAAGAAAAATTAATTTGATAAATTTTTAAGGAATTTATATATGAATTGCTTTTTAAAGATGGGTTTAAATGAAATCTGACTTAAATTTATTTTTAAATTAATTCAAGAAATGTAATCAACTGGATGGTGGAAAAAAGCTAAATATTTTGTAAAATTTCATTTTGGCAATAACTTGGTTGATATAAACCACATTAATAAATTTACAAATGTATTGCTGATATCTAACTCAGATTAGCATTTAATATAAATATTTTAAACAAAAACGCGTTTATAAATTATTTATCAAATATTATCTTGATCAATTTTTCGATTTTGAAATAGATCAGAAAATCCAAGTCAGATATAATAATTTATGTTAAAGAGTCTTTATTATAACGAATATTTAAATAAATATTTTTGATTTCTAAAGTGAAAGTTCGCCTACTAGTTTATATAAGTTTACTATGTTTTACTATTGTACTTGGACTAACACTTGAAACATTTTCACTTTCAAGATTTGGATTCTTCAAAAATCTTGTAAGTGAAAGTGACTTTACTTTTTGAACAATCGTAACGTTGAGAAATAATTGTTTAATACTATTTATCTATAACAACTGAGATTATGGAAATCAATATAAACTTTGATTTATTCTTACAAAGAATATGTAAACTCTGCTAGGACTGTATTTCAAGGTAAAATATATGATAAAATGTGACTATAGTTAGATTATAGAATGCCTGTATTGTACATCTATATTATTTTAATCTAATCATTTGTATTGTAGCATCTTAGTAAAGCTTTGATTTTAGTCTTGTAGATCTTCATTTAAATAACAGCTTTATTATAAAATCATATTGTTTGAGCGTATAATTTATAATTATATCGTGTACTTATTAAAATTATAATCCATAATTACACAATTTCAATTAAACTGAATTAATTATATATATATATA
>AYEL01058920.1:0-59610 GCA_000484575.1 Olivierus martensii | reverse complement strand
TGCGATGTTTCCTTTAAATATTTTTTATAAATTAATTTATGCCATTTTTTAAGCTAATTTTTTCTAAATTTCCTTTTGACAGGATAAATAAATTATTAATAATAAAATAAACACGATGAATTACTTTTATATATTTTTAATTACGGATAAATAAAGATTTCACTATTCGTACGAACAAACATGAGAGTCACTGTATGTATCATAGAAAAATTTGAACTAAATTATAAATTATTTTATGAATGGAATTGAAATTGTTACACTTGAATCTTGCTCTTTCAATCTTCACTTCTTGACCATTTATGATATGATTGAAGGTCTTTTTAATGAATCTCTGCTCAAAATGAACATCGCATATTGAATCCTTAAACATAAATTCACGATATGCTAGTGGTATAAGTCGTTTCCATTGCCTGAGCTGCTCATTGTTTCTTTGTTTTACCTTGAACAAGTGCCCGTTTTTCCTTACAGGATCAGCCGTCAAAGTAAATTGAATTGATTGTTTATTCGAAATTGAAAACTAAATCCAGAGGCACGATTACTTGAAAATAAACATCTTTCTTACTGTGCATCAAAATCGACTATTCGTGCGCATTAATACCGTTAGAAAAGTTGGTAATACGCTTCTTCTTCTTCACTTCTTGATATGGAGGGTTTAGCTAGTGTTTTTCCTCCGATGACGTAATACGCTTTTGTACCAGCGCCCTCTAGTGATGGAATTTCAAAACAAGAAATCTTATACCAATGGCGTCGAAGTAGCACTACCATATATATTTATAGACTATGGTATTATATAAGCTTTAAATACCTCAATAAAAAATTCAACATTGCTATTTGAATCAAGGACCTTGATTTGAATACACCATCATTTTTATCAAATCGCAAAGCATCGTCGGCCGGATTGGCCGCATGGAAACCATATCCCAAGGTTGAGTCGGCCGGATTGGCCGCGTGGAAACGCTTCGGCTTTCCACTCTGAGGACCCGGGTTCGAGTCTCGGGTCCCACCCCTTGAAAATATTTATCCTGAGGGTCCGGGCCCGGCCCGTCGATCCCCGTCCTCCACAATCCGGCTGATCCGGGCCCGGCCCGTCGATCCCCGTCCTCCACAATCCGGCTGACTTCCGGGCCCGGCCCGTCGATCCCCGTCCTCCACAATCCGGCTGATCCCTATTCGAGTCCCGGGTCCCACCTCTTGAAAATATTTATCATGAGGTCCATGTTCGAATCTCGGGTCCCACCCCTTGAAAATATTTATCATGGGATCTGGGTGGCCCGTCGATCCCCGTCCTCCACAATCCGGCTGACCCCTCCGCAGAGGTAGGAAGTCCTGGGTTCACCCCTTGAAAATATTTATCATTGGGTCCGGACTCGTCGATCCCCGTCCTCCACAATCCGGCTGACCCCTCTGCAGGGGTGGGAAACGGGTCCCACCCCTTGAAAATATTTATCATGGGGTCCCGGCCCGTCGATCCTCGTCCTCCACAATCCGGCTGACCCCTCCGCAGGGGTGGGCAGTCTGTGAAATCTAAATCCATGTCCTCCACAATCCGGCTGACCCCTCCGCAGGGGTGGGCAGCCTGTGGAAGTGCTGACCTCTCCGCAGGGGTGGGCAGCCTGTGGAAGGGCTTGTTTCGCTCACCACATAGTATTCTACCAGAAAGACCCCTCCGCAGGGGTGGGCAGCCTGTGGAAGGGCTTGTTTCGCCCAGACCCCTCCGCAGGGGTGGGCAGCCTGTGGAAGGGCTTGTTTCGCCCCGACACTTAGTATTCTCCCTGAATGGAAACTGGCGTCATCTGTTAACAAAAAAAAGTGACAGCCTAGAACTCGTTCTAGGTTTCAACGTTATGGTTATACCATGATGCTTTGCGATCTTATACAAAATGGCGGAGTGTTCAAATCAAGATCATTATCGTGGTCCCGGATTTAGGACCTGAACTAGCGAAATTAACAAAGACGAACCGTTATCCTATTAACTATTTATTATCACTTCTATTATTGAATTACATATTTACAATGTTGAATATACATCGGATCGATGACACGTGTTGAGTTAAAGTTCGATTTCAATCCAGTCAGGAAGTTCGATGTTGCTCGATCGTTGTCCAGCCAAAAAAAGTGCAGTAGGTAGGTCGAGTCACGGGGTTGAGTTGGTCTGGCGCATGCGTCATTTTCCAGAAGGTAGAGCGCCATCTGGAGGACTTCCCGGGACGACATCGATGGTGGGGAAGTCGCTACAATCATTCTTGAATCAAATAGCATTGCTGAATTTTTTATTGAGGCATTTAAAGATTACCCTTGTTTATATAATACTAACTATAAACAAGTAAATTAGAACGCAGCGACACAGACTTTCTAGGCGCTAACGAAACGTTAGCTTCGTCGCACTATTATCAAGCCTTTAATACTGCCTTCCGATGCTGTCGTCAAGTATAGTTTATATTACTGCAATAGATAGCACTAAAATTGTGATTAAAAATGCAATTCTATCCTGTAGGATTAAATGATCTCATAGGTAGTAGCGGACATTCACATAGGTGGTGGAGGCGGTCGCCTCGGGCCTCTTATTTAGCATTAAAGCTTGTATTGAACAATGATAAATTATAAAAAAGTTATTATTTTTCGATTTTGTTACATACTTGTATTTTTCTTAAAAAAATGATTCATTTTAATAGGGCCTCAAAAATTTCTCAGCTCTCAAAAATCTCTGTTTTTTCCCCGGAAAAAACATCAAAGTGAAAATCAATCGGCCGGATAGCCGTGTGGTAAAACATTCGCATACTACCTTAGATGACGGATTCAAATCCGGGTCCCAATCTCCAATTTTTAGGAGGGGTCCAGACTCGGTCCGTTGACTCCACCATGGGTTTTGGCCAGCTTGTAGTGGGCTCTACAAGTAGCTGCCGCCAGTTATAGACTATCCAATGGGTAATATGACAACTTAACTTTTGTAACCTAACATTTCATTCAAATGGCTATCAAAGCAGATTACTATTTATTTTAAAAAAGGAAAGGCTCAAGTTAAATATTATTATTTTGATGATAATATTCGAGAAAGTAATTTAATAGATTAGGTTAATGTAGTTAAGCGGCTATATCGCACAAGAAATATGGCGGCTTAACTACACTATTTGGCGGCGGCCCCTTATAGAGACCATCTCAGATTGGCCGACACCAACGATAACGTCAGCCGGAAGTTTGAAGGAAGGGGTCCAACTGGCCGGACCTCGTCCTGAAAAACTGGAGGTATGAGACTCGAATTCTCTAGGGTGGTAAGCCGCAGCTTTACCACTCTGGAGGATCCGAGGCGACTAGTGTTCAATAGGACACTGACTGCAAAATTTAAAGTTTCAAATCCAATTAATGAAAGAAATAGGATAGTTTAAAAATTGCAAAAACCAGCAATTTTTAAATGGAAAATCGTTTTTATTTAAAGAATAAATGATATCCAATTAAAACCATCTAATATGTAAAAATAAGCCAAGTACAGTATTTTTTAATATTGTACTTGGCTTATTTTTTAGGATACTTTAAAATTTAGATGTGACTACTTTGGTTAACGTTATTGTTTTATTTTCTTAAATCGTCAACCAAGTGCACATATCTAAATTTTAACAAGTATCCTAATTTCTTAGTACTATATCTGTATTTGCTTTATATTTTTTACATGTTAATGTTTTGATTGGTAATATTTGAGAGATAGTTCCCCAAATTATACAAATATCTGTTCTCTTATGTCAATAATATTAATCCGATATCGATCAGTTTAGGTTTTATTGAAAATGATAATTATGAATTTTCAAAAAGATGCAAAATCAAATAATACAGTCGTTTGATCGATTCAACTCTTATATACTTTATTATTATTATTATTATTATTATTATTATTATTATTACTGATCTTATTTCTGCCTATAGATTAATGCGAAGTGTAAGCGTCACGAATTGTCACATCTGTGATAATTGGAAAGGTAGTGTACTCGACTAGGATCTCCCGGGAAAATTTTTGGAGAAAAATGGAAGATAACAATTGATCTTGAATCACTGATGAGCTATCTAGGTTTTCAAAGCAAATATTGAATGTCAAAATGACAGACAAGTAAGTAAAATACACGATTATCTCTTTCCAGAACTGCTTAACATCATTAACAATATTACTATGATGTATTCCCATGCATTATGATAGTATTTATGTTAATTAGTGCGTATAATGCTAATGATTTATAATCAATATGCGCGTTTATGTGAATTCTCGGCACGAAACTGAAAAATTCTTAATCAATGCAATAGCACAATACAAGTTTACAGAATTATTTTCATCATTCTAGTAATTTTAGAATGATTCAATTTCGGAATGAAGTTTAGCGATGACTTAAGATGACGAATCCATACAGACAGAGTTTACTGCAGAATATTTCATTTGTTTGTGCTGTAACAGTTTATTAAGCTCTTCATTATTTCGTAGAACAGAGAATTTAAGCAATTAATAACTAATTATTCAATAATCAAATATTATTAAATTGGTCGTTGACTACTTATTTCATGATAATTATTTTTACATAGTTTAAGTACCATATTATCGATATCTCTTAATAAATGCAAAAAATTTATCATAAAAGTTTCTCAAGCAGCATTAAAGATATAAATAAAACTGTTTATTGTATATAAAAATTAAAATGTTTTTAAAAATATTTATTTTCATTTAGTAGATTTTAATTTATTTTATATATGTTATCAAAGAATATTTAATGAATCGGACCCGCTATTGTTTACAATTTGAAAAAAAAAAAAATATTAGATATTAGCACATTTCTAATTTTGATCATATAAACTGATTAATTTTATTTTTTACGAAGGTTTTAGTTCCAATTGGATCCTTTAATCCTCAATTTCTCTCTACCATATTAGTGGATATCATATTGTATTTTTAATGATATTTACATTATTATTAGAAAACAGAAATAAGTTTTAAATCGCGTTAAACTGAAGACTGGTCAACTAACCGATATTTTAACAATTTTAATCACCATTATGCTTTGCTAGTATTCGTGATTTTGAGAATAAAGTCGAATTCTAAACTGCTTTCAGATTTCTCTTAAATTTCAGTATTACAAAATTACTAAAAAGTAATGATAACAGTTGTCGTTTATGAAATGGCTCTCAACGCGAATATATTTTATTTCAGTATACTTTTTAACTATATAATGTTATATTGGGTTGTCAGGTCATTCCAAAAATAATGTCGTTTTTAGCATTATGTTTTGAAAGGATATAAAAAATAAATCACTTATTAATTTAATCAAATATATATTATTTGAATCAATAACAAGCTTCCAATGTTGTAAAAGGTAAAAAGTCATGTTTAAACAAACCGAGACACGTTTGAACAAGTACAGTATTAAAAAAAATGGCATTACTTTTGCCATGACCTGATACTTATATTCTACTATTTTGCTAATTTGTACGATTTATCCTATAACCATTAATTTTTTTAAACAATTTAACATAAAATTATACTGGAAAAGTTGTTATAGACAAAGTAAAAGCAGAATCTTCGTTACGCAGTTTCCATCTGGAAAAAGGATTTTTGTTATAAAACAAAACAGTTACTCTGTCACTAAAATAACAATAAGGTAAAAAAAAGGTACTGTATCACTTTACATTTTACACTTACTTTTGTCCAGATTTGATTAAGATGATGTTATTCTTTTGTAATTGGTAATGTTTATCTTCAATAGTAACTTCAGAATCTCTTTCCTGCATAAAGTTACAAATTCATAAATACTAGTTAACAATAAATATTATTTATTTAACTTATATAAGTGTGATGTTGAAAATTTTACCAATTGCCAAAGAACTGTATCGGCGTTACTGTAGCATTTAGCACGTGTTCCTTTGCCATAAACAATCACCTATTGTAAAATCGTTAGATGTATATTTTAAATACAGAATGCATATGAGTACGATGAAAGTCATAAATTTACCATGAAGGTATAATCTCCTTCGAATAATTTTTTCTCTCCTTTATGTTCGATCTCGTCTTTATGCTTTTCTATCCACGATGACAAGGAAAAGGGGTCCTCCAAAATTCTTTTTCTGTCATCCATAAAAGGTGGGTTTTCTGTGATGGTGCCTATGTGGAATTATTTGTCGTGTATACTTATACAATTTTATATAAAATGAGGGAGTTTAAAAAATAAAAAAAGGATTTTTATTACCAGCAATTGGTTTTCCCGTTTGATGTTGTTCGGATTTCATGAAATCTTTTATGGCAGAGGAAATCTGTTCAGAGAAGTCGTCGTTCAAGTGAAGCCACTTCTCGTATAATATTTCTTTATAGTTATCCGTATAATATCTAATAAAATAATTCATCTTTAATTCCAGCACTAAAAACTAAAGCATTAAATAATGTTATTCTTAAAAATTCTGGTTGTAATGATTCTTTATTTATGCTATCAAATTGGCTCTATAAGAACTATATAGGGCATTAGACTGTACCCTATACATTTCCCTTATTTTATCCTCATCGATATCTCTTGATGGAAGAATGCTAACTAATTTATGATCTTTACAACTTATTGGCTAGCATTTATTAAGGAACATGTTTAGTCGAGTGCCATTATTTTACTGCTGAACTTATACTGTACTTCATTTTAATCGTTTGTTTCTAATCTTGAAAAAAACTGGCTTAATAAAACCAAAAATAGATCGAAATAATGGCTACAGTAACTTACAAACTGAAAATTTAAGATTTTCAATTTGTACTGTAGCCAGTATTAAAGATTTTTAAACTTACAAACTGAAAATTTAAGATTTTCAGTTTGTAGCCAGTATTAAAGATTTTTAATAATAGAAAATGTATCATTCTGCTAATTTGTACAACGCACAGCATAATATTAGTTAAAACATATGAATCAAAATTATTAGCATCTCTAGGATCTCGAGAACTTATTTTTAAAAGTTAATTTCTATGCACGAAGTGAAAATAAGCATTTATCCGCTGTAATAAATTAGTAACCAAGTTAAGATCGTTTAAATTAATTAATTTAATGAAACTTAAACGTTTTATGTAATTTTATTCTCATTTGACAATTATTGTTAAATGAGAATAAAACTATTTTATATAAATATTCGATAAAACATCGGTGATGGAAAATAGTTGATTAGACGAACAGCAGATGGCGCAACCGTAAAGCCAAAACGACATCAGAAAAGGATGTGGCGATTTCGTAATATTTAAAGGCAATTTATTTTCTTATTTTTTTTTTAATCCGAAAATTGCCAAAAATCAAGTAAACCTATACTTTTAATTCTGTCCCATTTATATTCGAGAAACTATTTGATGTCATAAATTGCTTAAATTATTAAATTTTCAATTTAGGTCAATTAATTTTTATACTCGTATATAATTTTTGAATTTTTTATTTTATAGTTACACGTAATTTTTAGTCGCTATTAATTTCTATTTTTGCCGTTTCTTATTACCACCTCATTTTTTTATGATTTGTATTCCTTATATAACTAAAACTTAGTTATTATTTTTAATAATACGATGAGATAAGTCAATCATCAGCCGACTTATACTTCTAAAAAAGTAAACATTATTATTATTCCGATTAAATTTCTATCATTTTCATTAAAAGAATATCTTCCAATTAAATACGTACAAAGAGAAAATTAATTATCGATTATAAATACAGTAAACTTCCGTATAGCGCGCTCTTCTATAACACGAATTCGTATAACGCGAGGAAAAAATTGCGATTAGTATTCATACAACGCTATAAACGGTCCCGTAAAACGCGTAGGCAAAATTTTTATCAACGTTACTTATCCGTTTGATGGTAATAAAAACCAGACGATATTTATTTCGTTTCCATGACAACTTTAACAGCTTTTCGGTCGGGTGATACGAATCCGCCTTTTCGGAATCCCTGTTATACGGGGTCTACTCGCTTATAGTATTTTTTAAAATTTAGTTATATGTATTCTGCTTTTTCTTTATTAAAAGAAATCTATAAAACAAGTTAATTAACATTCTGCCCACAATAACATCATATGCGAAATAAGTGCGACTAACGACCGTTCGCACTTACATAAGTCGTAACCAAGTGTATCGAAGTCATGGAGAAAATGACGAAACAATAAAGTTTACCTAATAATACTTATTAATAAAAGACGATTTGTTCTGTTCTATCTGTTTAAAACTCACCCGGAGTAAAAGACGATGGAAATCCGTCGTTTTCGTACCAAAATCTGTCACCTCGTCGTAAATTGCTAAACTGTTGGGCTAAAAGGCAGGAAAACGTTGGTCCTAAAGTACCTCCTTCCAGTGGATACTCGGATATTCCAGCGCTCCACAAGTCGATATCGTCGGGATGACTGAAATTAAGTTATTTACTATTTTCGTCCAGGAAATCACTGGTATACTTTTAACAAAAGAGTGCTTTAACCTTTTGAAAAATGAGGAGATTGTAGGAAAGCGTGAGGAAAGAGAGAAAGCATCGTGTTAGAAGTAGTGTGACCAGCCACTAGGGGAAAATAGCATGATCTTTACGACTTACGTAAGTGCGAACGGTCGTTAGTCGCATAAGTGCGACTAACGACCGTTCGCACTTACATAAGTCGTAACCAAGTGTATCGAAGTCATGGAGAAAATGACGAAACAATAAAGTTTACCTAATAATACTTATTAATAAAAGACGATTTGTTCTGTTCTATCTGTTTAAAACTCACCCGGAGTAAAAGACGATGGAAATCCGTCGTTTTCGTACCAAAATCTGTCACCTCGTCGTAAATTGCTAAACTGTTGGGCTAAAAGGCAGGAAAACGTTGGTCCTAAAGTACCTCCTTCCAGTGGATACTCGGATATTCCAGCGCTCCACAAGTCGATATCGTCGGGATGACTGAAATTAAGTTATTTACTATTTTCGTCCAGGAAATCACTGGTATACTTTTAACAAAAGAGTGCTTTAACCTTTTGAAAAATGAGGAGATTGTAGGAAAGCGTGAGGAAAGAGAGAAAGCATCCTGTTAGAAGTATGACCAGCCACTAGGGGAAAATAGCATGCTCCCTTTACCATAGGTAGCTGAGGAAGGTGAATTCTGCCCCCACGCGTAAGAGAAATGACTTATAAACAGAATGAAGTTTTCTTACCTGTATATTTCAGAAAATTTAAGTGCAGTCCGATTACTCAGATACTCTTCTAGGTCTCGGAAAGTTCGCGCTCTGGGAAATCCGCAGTATTCCCTAAAATCGTTATATCCGGGAACCCCGTGATCCCTGGATCGCTGAATGTTGATAGAGGCCAAATCGACGCCAAATTTTTCGTCGGGTCTTTGAAACATGTGATTTGTTACCTTTAACGGGAAAAATCAAAAGCATTTTTACTAGGAAATGATTTAGTGGTTAACGGGTTGACCCGATTACCTCTTGCGAAACGAAAGGATCGAATTTTTGAGAGGGTGTATTAATCATTCCGGCCGTCAGTTCGTCCATCATGCCTGGTGTATACAGAATAAATGGCTGTCGAAGAACTTTCCTTAATTCGAATTCGTCTGCAACCAAAAGATTTATTTATTTAAATTTTTCTCCATACGTAATTGCTTTACATGTATAGAAATTTTTTCCTCATCTTTTCGAACCCTTCGACAAAATGTATTTATATATAGTCTAATTGTAAAACATATTTTCTCAGCGAAAAATATAAAAATCTCGTCTGATCTTCTCGCTGGTTTCTTCATCACCAATTATAGATATAAACTGAGAACACCGATTCTTTTAATGTAAAGAAAAATTATTTAAAAATGTAAAATTAAAACAGTTTAATTTATATAGACTACGGTGTATAAATACATTTTGTCGAAGGGTTTAAAAAGATGACGATAAAGAATAATAACCATTACATTTCAGAGTAGACAATAAAAATATCGTCACGCACTACATTACCTTAGAGTCATCTTGAAAAATAAAAATGTCGAAATTCGTATTTCCGATGACAAAATCACTCCTCTAATCGGAAATTCAAATTTCTCATCAAAAAACGTCGACTTACACGCTACAACGATAACTGTTAAGTCATCAAAATTGGTTTAAAATGCATTTTATTCGTGTTAATTTATTCTTACCCGTACAGGTTGATTAAAACACGTGATTTAAATAGAAATTTCCTCTTTCATCTATGTTCGTAACATTTTTGATTCTAATCCAGGCCTATTTTTAAGTATTCTGTACTTGTTTATCGGACTATTTTTTTAGCATCGTCATCATTATAATCAAGTTTGTTTATGGCAAAAACTCCTAATAAGTAAGTAGTAACAAAATATAAATTTTGCACTGGCCCGAAAGCCAGTGCAAAATTTTTCCATCGTAAGTTAATTAAAATGCATTTTATGTAACTGGGGCCGTTTTTTAAGCCAATTAAATAGCCAGGTCAAAAATTTATCTTACATAAAAAATATCATTTTTACTAATCGCATTTTTTATACGCCGCATTATTCTGGCGCTCCATAACTTCCCCCTCCATAATAAATTTTGTAAATCTTACTTAAATTTTACTTAATGTCGACACCAGATAAAATAATTTCTACACCAGATAAAATAATATTGAAGTATTCTTTACACTTATCTCCCAAACTTTGGAAAAACGTTAAATTGGGGCAAACGATAAAATAGTGTTTAAAAGTCACGACCCGCTTAAAATTCGCAGATAAAATCTAATAGAAAATAAGGTGTACCCCGATTTAACCGAGGTAGTCGAGAAATTATTTTTCTGGGTTAATCGATTGTCGCTTAATCCGAAAAATACTCAAAAAATCCCAATGATGGACGGTATCCATTTAGTATTAAAAAATAAATAAATTATGCGCATGAATATATTCGAATGTCGAATTGTTTATCGATAAAAGAAAGGAGAAATTATGGCCATACTGGTCATATCAAACTGGCTGTAATTTGGATGGCTAATTATCAAACGAATCTGGGGCATTTAAAGATCTTTCGGATATGGCTTGTAAGAAAAAACGTCAATAATTAAACATCATTTCCGGGTTCCGGCCTTCCGGATAATCGGGATTATACGTAGGTAAAACAGTACTAAGGTAACAATAGGTGACCGAGAATCGATAAAGATTTCTTCAACTCTGCATTTGCACGTTTTCCACCTAAAGAAATATCTGTCAACTATTCCGAAGAATCCAAATAATGGCTTTAATCTAGTGCTTCCATATGGGATCGCGTAACAAAATTTGGGGGTCGCAGAAAATTTAACAAATGTTTTAATTCGTATTCCTAGTTTATATTTATCAAACGAATCTGGGGCATTTAAAGATCTTTCGGATATGGCTTGTAAGAAAAAACGTGAATAATTAAACATCATTTCCGGGTTCCGGCCTCACCCCGGATAATCGGGATTATACGTAGGTAAAACAGTACTAAGGTAACAATAGGTGACCGAGAATCGATAAAGATTTCTTCAACTCTGCATTTGCACGTTTTCCACCTAAAGAAATATCTGTCAACTATTTCGAAGAATCCAAATAATGGCTTTAATCTAGTGCTTCCATATGGGATCGCGTAACAAAATTTGGGGGTCGCAGAAAATTTAACAAATGTTTTAATTCGTATTCCTAGTTTATATCTCTCTATACCCAGGATCGCGAGAATATTTTCTCGGGTAAATGGGGTCGCCAAGTGCAAAAGTTTGAGAAGCGCTGCTTTAATCGATCGCGAACGACACTATAAGGCCTTGTCCCACGTAAAAGCAACGCGACGCGGTACGATGCATCCTAGTTTATATCTCTCTATACCCAGGATCGCGAGAATATTTTCTCGGGTAAATGGGGTGGCCAAGTGCAAAAGTTTGAGAAGCGCTTCTTTAATCGATCGCGAACGACACTATAAGGCCGTGTCCCACGTAAAAGCAACGCGACGCGGTACGATGCGATACTACAAATGAGATGATGCGCTATGAGTATAGTTCATTTGGAACGATATATAGCGACAACTCGTCGTTTTTCATGAAAACCAAGCAATAACAATTGCAATCGGAGGAAAAAGCATCAGCTAAAACTTCCATCTTACCCGAAAAAGAAGAAGAGCGACAGTCTGTCCCACCAGAAGCGCTTCTGTAGCGTCTATAATGAAATGTCGTCCCACTGTTTATCTACTAAATGCCGATTACGATCATTTTCCCTAATACAGGTTTTTATAAATTTAGAACCTCTGAATCGAACTTGGGTAGCCATGATAATTTGCCTGTATCGCTTCAGAAAACGAACTAATTTGCATTCCAGCTACTGCGGGCGATGTTACGCGGCGCTACAGTATACAGGTGGGACGCGTCGAGGTTATGTCTATTGGTTTGTTTTCTGTCGTTCGTAGCATCGCATGGTAAAGCGTAGCGTCGCGTCGCTTGCAGGTGGGACACGGTCTAATGTCAAAACTCGTATTTTCGAGTGGATGCCGGTAGAGATTAAATTATTAGGAAAAATTTTCTCCTTTATGCTATTTTAGTCGATATCCGTTCTAAAAACCGGATATCGACTAAAATAATGTTATCAAAGTTTTAATTTAATTAATAATCATTATAAATATATGTCGGAATGGAAATATTTTGGCTTTAAAACGGAAAATATTTTCCAGTTGCTGTAGTTCCTGTAAAAAAATACCGTACCATTTACATTCAATGTGTTTGATATGAGAAGAGAAGTTAGCAAATTTTGCCATTGCAAATATTATACAGTGTTGGCAGACTTTGTATTGTATTTTGTTTGTAAAGTCGTGATTTTTCTAAGTTCGAATTTATTTATAGCTGGCTCGACTAGTTTTACCAGGCTGCCCATCATCTAATTTCAAAAATAAACAAATAAAACAAAAATTATTAAATATTTACCATATATTCGCATAAAAATCTTATTTATATACTATAAAGAAAATTCGAATAAAAATGACATTTTAACCAGATTTATTTTAATTAGGTTTTAGCATCAAAACCCAAATAAAATAAAGTTACTATCCCGGAATTTTTATTGTTTCGGTACAACAAGAAAATGGCGACGTAAAATATGTTTCGAAAATATTTAAAGTAGAAATCACCCTATTTAATAATGACCACCTAAATATCATTCATCGATTATTTTGAAGGCTTTAGTCAACTTGTAATATCACAAATAACAAATAAATAAAATACTGTATATAGTATATACTGTAGTGTATAAAAAACGTTTACAAGCCTGTATCGAGTCTGACGGAGGGCATTTCGAACATTTACTGTGATGCTTTTTTGCTCCTGCAGCTTTGTTGTTATTCAGTTTTACTAAAATACGTAAAAAATAAGGTCATTTTGTTTGCAATTAATAAAAATTCAGTTGTTGTTGGAGGTATTTTCAAATGTTATAAAGGACGTCGATACGTATTACGCGCGGATTAATACATTCTATGTCTTTCGGGTGAAAAACCATTTTATCTTGAAAAATATGCATTTCCGATACTATGTTCATAAGACAATTTTTATTTATTTCCATAAATAGAACCTGCCCTGAAAGTTTGTCGGTGGACTTTAGGAACACCCTGTATACGATGATCGGATGCGCAATGATATTTTGCGCATTCCAATCGATTCTAACAGTTATAAAAGGAAGGAGAGTGATGATGTCCTTCCTGCATATTGCTAGACGCTGCGTCGTTACGCCAGAGATGACTTTTGTTCAACTTTATGCGCTTCACCAAGAGTACGTTGGCCATTCGTCCAATAGAAGAGAGATTGTTTTATTTCGTAATTCAATATGGCGAGTAGAGAAGATACCATTTGCGCATTCAATAATGAAGCATTTCTGAAGCAAATATCGATTACTTTAATGATAAAAAATTTAAAATGATGTCATAGTAATTAGCCAATAGCTAAACGACATCGTTTATCTACGTCGCGTCGTACGCTTTCGGTCCGAACATCGGTACGTTCGAAGTTTCGTGTGCGTCAGCGTATGACGTCGCGTTTTACGCCTGTGAGACCCAATCTTAAAGGCTTGTTTATAGTCCGACGTGGCGGAGATGCTCGTCGGCGACGTCGAAGTTAGAAACAAATCATCCATAACGCAGCGTAACCGACGCGAAGTTCTAGGTTTCAACATTATGGTCATACAGTGATACTTTGCGATCTGATATA
This sequence comes from Olivierus martensii, assembly GCA_000484575.1. Classification (NCBI taxonomy): domain Eukaryota; kingdom Metazoa; phylum Arthropoda; class Arachnida; order Scorpiones; family Buthidae; genus Olivierus; species Olivierus martensii. The sequence continues at coordinate 45,448 of AYEL01058920.1, read as the reverse complement.
AGATGGCGGAGTGCTCAAATCAAGAAGATCCTTGGTTCAAATAGCAATGTTGAATTTTTTATTGAGGCATTTAAATATTACTGTTGTTTATATAATACTAACTATAAACAAACAGATTAGAACGCAGCGTGACAGACGTTTTAGGTGCTAACGAAACGTTAGCTTCGTTGGGCTATAAACAAGCCTTAAGAGTCCAGCATACCGAAACCAGAATATCATCGATCGAAAGATAATGATAAACTGCATAAACTTTCCAAGAGAATCATATCTTTCTTTTGGAAAATTTATTCTGTTTACGAAAATTTTCGTAAACAGAATAAATTTCGTAAACTCGTATCAATATTTTTCATTATTTCATTTGGCCTACTTTTTAAAGAGGATTTATCACCCGTAATTTACGGAGTATAAACCTGTGTTAAATGCTAAAGTTGTACTTAACGAACTCGGCTACTGTAAAAGCGTGACAATAACTTTTTTTTTAAATAAAGAATAAAATTTAATTTAGCTAGATCCCGATAGCTTTTGTATATTTTGCGCTAAATAAATATTAGATATAAAGCTATTTAAGTCATTTTAAGTTATGATTTAAAAACTTTTCACTTTCCAATGCGCGACATCTAATATTTTATAATAAATATTTTAATCATAAATATTTTAAATGCTTACAAGGAGTAAGCATTTAAAATATTTATTTTAAATGCTTACTCCTGTAAAATATAGAAAAAAAAAGGTAAAAAATCGGTGTTAAGCAATTTTACGGACATATCACGATGGAGAAAGTTGTTCGTGTCTATAACATTTAGGCGGGACAAATAATTTTGAAGAGAGAATTTTTTAAATTTCTTTCGCCGCCATTTTGTAATCAGGGCCGGCTCAACATACAATCAAACGGAGCGATATTTAAGGAGCACCAAAGAGTGCAGGCGCATTTTGTTTGTTGTTGTTGTTGTTGTTGTAAGACAATTTTTTTACACATAATTTAAACGGTGAGCAAACTGTAAAGAGCGATATTTTTATCAATTTATTTACTTTTCTAAAATAACTACTTCAGGGGGCGCAACAAAAAATTTCGCTGGGGTGGCTAAAAGCTCTACAACCGGTACTGTTTGTAACCCAACGATGTACAGATTTCAAAATTAATAAATGCGTAATTTGGTAAATCGAGGAACGATCTAGTTAAATATGGATAATCTGCCAGTTTTTATATTTCAAATACTTTTCCAATAGTAAACAAACCTAAGACGGAAGAAGTGATTACATAAAACCAGTTATTTTATAAACTGGGAAACAATAACTAGTTATGTTTACGCGCTCGAATTATTAATATATAATTTTTTATTTCTTTTTAAGTAAATATTATAGAAATTAAAATAAATATTTCGTGCCTGATAACCATCGAAGTTTATTCCATTTCTATCCTAAGAAAGTTTGCTTAGATATAAAAATGCTTCTAAAAACATTTAAAAAGTTTAAATATGTAAGTTGTTATTTAAACCCATTTGATCCAGATTTTAAAAAAATAATTTTTGTCTTTTCTAGCCAAAAAAAAAAAAATAATTAATTTTGTGCCCTACATTCTTTTCGGACGAATGAATTTATCACATTAAAACTCAGAAAATACAGTAAACTCCCGTATAACGCTCTCCCCTATAGAGGACGAAAAAATTGCGACTAGTACTCGATTTATAAATAAATAAGTAATTATAAATATAATATAATATGTGATATTATTTATATTTATTTAAATCGCGTATTATTTCCTATAACGCGGAACGTATCCTCCGCGTTGTAGGGAGTCCGCTGCATTTTAAAAATGCATTTCTATGAAAAAGTCAAATTTTTATAAAATTTATTATAAACGGCCATGTAATATAATTTTGAACAGTGATTATTTTCTGACTGATTATGTTTTTCGCTCACTTTTTTTATAAAACAATGTGCAATATGTGACGAATAAGGTAGATATATATAATATATATATAGTTATATGTGAGAAGAGATTATTTATAAAGAAAAAAAAAACCCTTTCGAATGAATATAATATCATTAATGTACGAAAAGTAGTTCCAAAAATATAGGGTTCTTTTAAATTTAAATTGACGCCATTTTTAACGGGGTCTAACTAATTAATTAATAGATTTATATGGCTGATTTAATGAGAAACCATATTCTAAAATCGAAATATATGCCATCTGTTGGACTTTCGAGATATTTGGCTAATTGATGGACACACCAACAGTTAAACAATCGTCGCATTAAACTTTTTATAAAATGGAAAGATATTCACTTTTAATGTTTTCAACTGTCTCCACCCGATAGTGGCCGCCATCTTGAACAGCCACCACCATTTAAAAATTACTGTATACCTGGGTTGAGTAACCATCCCTTAAAATCTTGATGTTCGGTCACCAAATATTTTGATATCCGACAAATGGGTGGAGCCAATCCATCAACTATTTTTTGTTAAAAACTAGCCCGGAATAATTTAAAGTTTGAAATTTCTTTTTTTTTATATTTTTTAGGGCGTTTAGTATTGGTGGCATATACTATAAACTTGATTCGATATTTAGACCCTCGCACAGTTTTTAATTTTTTTTAAGTGGGTTAAAATATAGATAAAAATTTAAAAAAAAAACGATAAACATGTGATATTTATCTCTTTTGAACTTTAAACGAACACAAACAAGTGTTAAATCAGCAAAAAACAAACTTGTTTACGTGGTTATATAATAGAATTACAAAAAATTCATTCGAAAATATTTTTATCGCTGGCATCTTACCTATTCAATATTTGGTGCAAACAAGAAAATCAATACGGTACTTTATTAACATTTAATCGTAACGATTATTATTTTTATACAGTTTTAAACGCGATTCTTTTCTCATGATACTTTAATTTTTATTTTTCAGAATTTTTAACACGAAATTAGCCATTAGAAGCCACTTAGAAAGGTAGGACGAAAGTTAATTTTCATATACAGCGGACTCCCGTACAACACGGGGATATGTTCCGTGTTATAAAAAATCGCGTTATACGAGACACGCATTATCAGATGATTTTATGCAAATTTAAACTTGTCTCCGAGTTCCAGCACCGATGGCATATGACTAATGAGATGTCCGTTATTTTCGAATATGATTTTATTGTGTTCATATTGTTAATTAACGTGATTTAAAGAAGGTTTCTTGGTACAATTGTCGCCTTACCGAAGCACGGAGAAAGTGGTACACATCGAAAGGGGAGCCGAAACATGCAAATCCCTAGTGAACCAAGGGTCAAAGGTCAAACGTTTACGAGATACAGAGGCATCTAGGCGGAATAGGTAGTGGAGCGCGGGAACGGGACGCGTCGCGTGGCAGATCGCACAACGCCAAACTACATGCGCATTTGCAATCAACGGGGAACTTGCCGGGTCTATATCTCGTAAACGTTTGATCTTTGACCCTTGGTTCACTAGTGTCTATATCTCGTAAACGTTTGATCTTTGACCCTTGGTTCACTAGGGAACCTCGTAAACGTTTGACCTTTGATCCTTGGTTCACTAGGGATTTTTTGCGTGTTTCAGCCCCCCCTTTCGATGTGTACCACTTTCGACATGCTTCGGTAAGGCGACAATTATACCGGTTTCTTTCAATAAAGGAAAAAACAAAACAGAATACTAAATTTTAAAAACATTATAAATAGACCCCGAATAACACGGACTCCGAAAAGGCGGATTCGTATAACCCGACCAAAAGTTGTTCAAGTTGTCATGGAAACGAAATAAACATCGTTTGGTCTTTATTACTAACAACGGATATTATAAGTAATGTTAAAATATTTATCCTATGCATTATACTGGATTGTTTATAGCGTTGTATGAGTGCTAGTGGCAATTTTTTCGTCGCGTTATACGGGAGTGTACTGTAATTTTCTCGATTGGTGTGGATCAAAATATTCGAGCGAGTAATGTTTACTAGTAGAATTTCTACTACCTACAGAAGCAGCGGTTAGTAACTAAGTTTCACATTTAAAAATTATTAATTAAACGCGTTATACGGGAGTGTACTGTAATTTTCTCGATTGGTGTGGATCAAAATATTCGAGCGAATAATGTTTACTAGTAGAATTTCTACTGCCTACAGAAACAGCGGTTAGTAACTAAGTTTCACATTTAAAAATTATTAATTAATTTTAACGATATAATTTATTCCAGTTAATATTTTATTTATTATTTAAGAATTAATGTGTTTTAAAGACAGAAAAAAGCTTTCATCGTCATCGTTACAAATCTATTAGTAAACAAATTTAAAGATCGTTAGAGAGATATTTTTGATTTATCGTATTTAGTGTGGTAAAACTAGTTACTTCTTAATATATTGGTATGATTAATGATATTTGCATATAAAGACAATGGTAAAAAAGCTCTCTATTAATAAATAACTAGTTTTTCAATGGTAGTCTGCCAGTCGCGTAACTACTGGTTTGTTGTCTCGATATACTAGGAAGTGATGGCTATTCTTAGACAGTCGAGTAAGTAAATCTATTTACACGTAACGTTGATAATTCTCTCAGCCAAAATACAGTGTCAGCGCTGGCTTTGGAGAATAAGTCGATAATTAACACTGGAGTACAATTGAATATATGCCAAAAACCCAACAAAAATGGTACCGATCGATAGGGGGGTCGAAACACACAAAATATCCTTGAACTGGGATCAAGATAGCGTACGTAGAGACCACGCGAACGGTACGCGTCGCGCTGCACACCGTAGCCAGGCGAAGCGCAGTGTCAAACCTCACGCACTGTGAACCTTTCAGCCTCTATATCTCATTAATCTTTCACCTTTGAACCCTAGTTCATTAGGGATATTTTGCCTGTCTCGAACCCCCTATCAATCGGTACCACTTTGGCTGGGTATTGCCATGTATGCAATCGTACCAACACCGGTTTTGGTATCTTTCGACCACGTGTTTAAAAATTACCGTGTACTGTTACAGATTTCGTTTGTAATAATTACACTACACTTTTCTATAAAAATTGTCCATCTTTATGATAAGCGAATATTTATTTTGTATTTTTAAAATTAATAGGAAAATTATTTAATTAAGATGATACACGTTGATGGGGAAAACACTGTTAAGGATGATGACAGAAATTTATTAAAAATCGATAAAATCAATATGTTTATATGGATTTTAATATCTTCTTTCGGTGATGCTAATTGGAACAAAATTGAAAAATAGAATTTAGAAACTTATATTAACTTATACATGGCTGTAAAATTGGGAATTTATTCACCAACCTACTGTTAAAAGTAAGAAAGTAGCGGAAATGTTACGAAATGTATCGAAAACATGTTATTAATAAGTAATAGATCATATATGACAGAAGCGTATAAAAAACATATCGGAAACGTCTCAGAAACCAGCTCCATTTTCCGTCGGAAAATGGGTAACAAAGCATTCACAAATACAGTATATCAAATATATTTTAAACAACGGAACAAGTTTGCATTGGAATAAAACAGTTGGGGAATTTATTGTTAAAAATACAACAGAAACATATTGTTAAAAGAAGAAATCAGAAATGTGATGCTAAGAAACAAGTCGTTTCTGATATGCTGCTTAACGACTTTTGTTCCCGATTGGTAACTCAATCATATCGGGAGCAACATCGAAATAACAAGATAATAATACAGGATGTAGAAAACACGAAAACGTTTTGCTAAAAAACACAACAGCGTGTTACGAAACACATCAAAATTATATCGATAAGTATTGGTCTATATCGAAAACATAGTGTTAAACAACACAATGTTTTTGATATACATCTACTACTTAAAAAGATATTACTGTATAAAATATATATTGTTAAACTATATATCGAGAACATATTGAATCTATATCTATATAAATATAGGTAAAATGTCACGCTGGCGTGTTAATTTGTTTCGTGTTTATCGGTTCCGCCTACATTCCCATAAAGTTGGTTTATCGGGACCAAACTTTGTATACTTCCATTCGTGATTAATATAGCGTAAACCGAATCCAGATGGGGGCATTTTTAGAGTGGTCAGCGAAATATTTAACTCCTCCAGACGTTTGTTAGAATTTAGGATAACCTCGTACATGACATAATCGTGATATGGCAATTATGGTGGATGAACCACCTCACTACCATCTGCCACGGGTGATGATGCAACGTAAGCCATCATCGTGACGTTTTGGTGACATCATCCCAAAGAGAGAATGGATAAATTTCGTAATAAATTAGTCAGGCTATCCCAAATCACCATCAAGTAATAGTCGATACTTATAATTTGTATGGTGTGTCAGCCATACAAAATTTGCATAGAAACGTATTGTTTTCGATATATAAAGTTAAGGGGATTGTCTTTTATAGAGGGTAAAAGACCCAACTAACATTATAATTATTATTCGTTCCTGACAATAGTAAAATTTATAAGAACAGAGGCACTAGTTGGCGGTTAAAGATGATGTTGGATGAGAATTTATCCACTTTAAACACGATAAACAGGCTTCAAAACGAGAGAAATACTGTACTCACCGATATATTCGTGATATTTATTATATCTGGTGACAGTTCCTTGTACCTGAGAATGTCCGAAACGAAACACAGCGGACTGGAAAGAGTTGGACAGTTCCATGTGGACGTCGGGATCGTATCCGTCCCAATAACCCTGAAACGCATACAAATTCTTAACCACCTTTTTATGTAAACTTACGCGTATAAAAGTAAAACTGTCACCAACTCGGTCTCGTAAAGTCAGATTGTATCGTTGGAGACAATCGTCCGTTAAAAGCAGAGGAAGATATTCGTTAAAAGTAATGTGTTGAGTCACAGCGGCTAAGATTCGACGAGTCTCCTGATAGATTTTTTCGTCTTCCCAGTGGTCGTTTAGATCTCCTAATATCTGGGCTATCCTGTTGTGCTCTCGAACGTATAAAGTATGCAGGATGGCCAGATGTACTTGTTCGTTAGCTCGACTGTCACCTAAATAATAGAAAGAGTCGATCAGAGATTACACGATCAGCTTTATCCTCTAGTAAAGACTGTTTACCGGCATTAAAACAGTAAATGTTCCTGGGTCTAGCGATGCACTCTCTTTCCGGAGTCAAAGTAAGTGGAGGAAGCATGGGCTTTAAACCTTCCTTATTGAACATGTCCCACGTCTTCATCAGGCCTGTAACGTTCAAAATAGGCTTTAAATACGCGTAAAACTGGTTAACATATTACTAACTTACCTCTGTAACCGGTGCGTAATTGTTTAGCTAGTTCTTCCGTCGATCCGTACATAAAATTTGCATCTATGGGTCCAGTTAACATGTTCTGTACCGCTCGAGGACCTAGTTTGCCAGAGGAAGCGCTGTATCTATGGGTCCAGTTAACATGTTCTGTACCGCTCGAGGACCTAGTTTGCCAGAGGAAGCGCGGTAAGTGTCTTAGGTTTACCAGGAATTTTAATATTAAAAACACGTACCTAAGGAACAGTCGGGTCGGTGGGTGGCTAAATTCCGTTTAAACTCCAAACAGTCTCTGTTAAAGGAGGAAAAGAACGGATCGTCTCGGGGGATGTCGATCTCCATACAGAGCGCGTGTTTTTCTCTAGCGCTTCTTCCACAGCACGGAATCTGTTGTCCATTGTCACCTGAAACCGGCGTTATTAAAACTTTTAAACTTGTCCAATTATACTGTCGAAAAGCGATAAAAACGGCAGGAAGTCAACTCGCAATTTAAACTTACCTTCGGGCAAAGTGGCAAAAGTCAGGTCGTGATCAATGAACTGTCCGAAGGACATGAACAAGACGGTAAATCTTTCGCTGGGTCGATCGTAATCTCGATGAACTACAGAACTAATTAATCGAGGACTGGGTAAAGGTTGGCCAGTGACGGAACGACGAGTAGTAGAAATTCCTGTTAACCGTACGGATTAGCTTTAGTAAGATTAGGAGAATGTTACGCTTCAAAAAGGCTCACCATCGTGGAAAGCTGGCGGTAGAAATCTGACGAAAGCCGTATAAGTAGCGCCCCAACTGGGCTGATCGATGTTGTTGCAGTGAGAGGTATAAGTTCGATATTTATCGAGCGTGCAAGGAATGGGCTTGACCAAGGCCGGACAGATGGACCAGATATCCGTTTTTCTGGTGTCTATCAAAGGGAGTCCTTTGACGATTTCTTCGTTAGACAAACCAAATCTGCAAAAACACGTTCCGGATGAGCGTTGAAACAACTTAAACAACAAAAGTTGCTGTCGATTAACTCACTGATCGGCTAATATTCTGGTAACTTCCAAAACTAATTCGGCCGTCTCGGCGATATCGGCGGGTTTCGGTTCCAACGTTTGATCCACGGAAATGGGATGACGGTAATCTGTAATCGGAAAGATAAACTAGTTTTAATGTCCTAACTCAATTTGCATCACTTACGACTATCATCGGACGAGAACAAAGGAGGCACCAGGCGGAACGATGAAAGGAAAAAAATATCTTTTTCTTTATTTCCAACCATTAACCACTTAAAATATTTTTCTATCTTGGGAAAGAGCGGCGACTAATTTTTAAAGGGTTAAAAAATGGAGTCCTTACCCGTTCTCCTCTTGGCTTCCGACAGCGCTCGGTTGACATCCAGGTAACGGATACAAGTTTGGCTCCTTAAATAAAGATAATAAAGACTTTTCTTATTAATTATACGCTATAAGTAGTATCATTTTCTTCCATACTTTCTGTTCTTATCGTACTATCAAATAAAAAAAATGTAAATTTTATTTTTCTATAATAAAAAAATAACCGTAACCCTTTTAGTTTCCACCAGGCGAAAAGTATAACTTATACAAGAAAAATATAAACCAAACCATGATTTTTTCTATATTTTTCCTACTCACTCTCGGGGAATGTCGTTCTTAAATCCTCTATCGGAAGGTAGATGGATGCGTTCCAAAATTAAGGCGCACTTCCTAGAGTCGAACTTGTCTTTCCGGTCTACTTCCCGATTATTAACGGAACGGGCCAAATCCAGCCCAACGATCAAAAGTGCCCAAAGGATGATCCTATAAAAAGTTCCAGTAACCAGCGTAAATTCGAAAGAATCTGGCAAAAATAAACCGTTTTTTACTCGTGGACAGAGATAAGTAACTAATACTTACCGGATAGACATGACCACGGCTTTTTGTCGTTTCCGGAGGTGGACTGATCGATACGTTCGGAAGTTAGTCGTCTTTAAACGCCTTTTTTTTACGCGGCACTCGATTTTTTGACTGGTTAATCGATACCGTATCAGCCCCAACCGGGCGCGACCGCTTAAATCAGGGTCATTCGTTACTTACCGGCGCTAGCGACGCTCTTAACCTAGATTCACCCTTCGATCTTTCCCATTTTTAACGATAGTTGTTTCCTTTTTAAATAACGTCAGCTGATCGATAAATTTTTAAGCGCCGAAAGCTCTTCCGACAAAAATTATTTTTGGATTTAGAGTTTAATGCCGATTTAATCGACTTAAAATATGATGGGCCAGAACGGGATTAAAAATCAATTTATGTCGGATCCGCTAATTACGACAGTGGAAACAGCGGGTAGGAGGAAATAATTCGACTAGATCACCGACCGATACGGACAGTCGTGACAGTTTCCTGAAAAGATAAGAATCTGGGTAACGAATTCCGTCACCAATTAGTTACAATATTAGTTAAATATCGCTGGTGGATGCGATCGTAACTTACAGTGAGCGGGAAATCTAACTATTTAGTCAATAAATGCTCACAAATACACTACCACCATCTCGTCCCAACTTTCTTTTTAAGTTATCAATATTTTATCTCGGAAACGCGTCTGGGAATTGTTTGTTTTCTCCATACAAGATTTAAACTCGGCATCGGATCTAAAAATATCCGATGGGCGTTATGTTTTAATGGTTATTTTTTTGGAGGTGACACAGCCACGGTGTCCGTGTCCCCATTTACAGAGCCACGTTTAAACGCGCATAAAAAAAGCCATTTTTTGCCGCTCTTCTATCGTTAATATTATATTAATCGTCAACAGAGCATCTATAAATCAGAAACCATTCGGCTCGGCCCAACAATTTCGATTTGTTAACTTTCTGCCAACAGTAGAGTCTGGCTCCATTCTTTCACCTTTAACCACTTTTTGTAGACTTATTTCCCATACGGACACCACGGTAACATTCTGGGTTAGGCCACTTTTTAAAAATGGCGGCGGTCGCTTTCCAAACGACTATTATCCAGAAGAAATCTCGGCTCCATTAACTTCTTATCACTGATTAGGCGCCGGAATTTTAAACACTCCTCTCATTTTTATCGAGTGGTGATAATTTCGTTTTTTTTTTAAGTTTAAGTAGCCAGTTTATAGCTTAAGACCACCCATTTTAATTATAAAGTATGCCGTAGATCGAGCTAAAATCTTTAATGGCAGCGTAATTATGGGCAATAATAAACTTTAGCGTAAATATATAACCGCCCATGAAAAAAAAATGTACCGCTACTGCCAGTGGTTCCTGCAGTGGTAGCCGTCACCCAACCTAAGAGAGCGCCAAACAGATTACCGTAAACTCCCGATTAATCGGGGTAGTCGGAAAATTAATTTCCCCGAATAATTGGCAAATATTCAAAAAATTGAAATTATGGATAATGCCGTTTAATATTTAAAAATAAATAAATTATACACGTAGGCTACATATATTAAAATGTTCTGTTATTTATTGATAAAGGAAACAGAAATTTATTTACAGCCAGAAATTATGGCCGCGTTAGTAATTTTCGTGACCAATTAACTAAGATACGTTGAAGAAACCACTCTGGGGCGCTTAAAAACCTTTCGGATATCTAAGAACGTCACTTCCGGGTGGCCAATTAACCCCGATTAATTCTCCACCCGTATAATCCAACTCCGGTTAATTGGGAGTCTGCCGTAATTAAAATTAATCGGATAGGCAATTATTAATAAAAAATAGTTACTAATTTAATTCTTATCAAAAATCGAAATGAACTGGAGTATAGTGTTTTCATTTATATATAAAATTGCAACATTTATTTATCTGTCCTTATCGGACCTATCGGAATCAAACCTGGCGGGGCGACTTCCCCCATCCCAAGGGGTAACATAGATCAAAACTGTCCCGGAATGGGGCATTTGGGCCGTAATTTAAAATACGTGTTTAAATTCTTTGGACTGCTGTCGACGTGGCCGAGGGAAGAGCGGGACCACAGATTAGTTGAGACAGATGAGACACTCTCATAGGGGACTCTATTGTATATAAGAAACGAACGAAGCGCCTCTATGGAGAGTACTCGAAATGAACTCAACTACTAATAAAAATGATGTTTTAATCTATTGAAAGTTTTAATTATGAAAGTTTTTTGTAATAAAACTGCCATAAGATTCGTAGAAACAATAATAACCGACTTCTACTATCTACAACAAAAGTGAAATGAGTAACGCCAGGTACTGTCAATAGTGGCAGCACTTCGAATAAGCGAAGTGTCCGTCTGTATCAACTAATCTGTGGGCGGGACGAAATCAGGATCTGACTAGCGTGATTCTACTATCTACAACAAAAGTGAAATGAGTAACGCCAGGTACTGTCAATAGTGGCAGCACCTTCGAATGAGCGAAGTGTCCATCTGTATCAACTAATCTGTGGGCGGGACGAAATCACGATCTGACTAGCGTGGCGCCACGATTATTCAACCGTGAATGACGTGACAAAACGTCAGCGCTACGTAACGTGATTAAAACGCGTCCACCAGTGATGTCGCCAGAGTTTCCATGTTTAACGTAACAACGGATGACACGACGAAAGGTGACGGTTGCGACGTCGCTATCGACGTGTCATGTTCCCAGATTTAGTTTAATTTAAAGGTGGTTACTTTCTAACAGAAGGATAGAAAATGAAACTTTAGATCAAATTATAGTAATAAACGGTACGGTGATACGGATGAATTCGATACAAAGCACGAAACATGGTTTTCCATGATATATTTTATAGTTATCTATGTTAGGGATGTCAGTTAAAGAGAAGGCTAGCTAAGGATATTTGCCCAAGGGCGCCATGTACTTAAATCATCAATCGAAGTACAGTCCGGATCGATTCTATCCCTAGTTTTGAAACTTATCAGATTTTTTTGCAGTTTAAATCAGAAATGCCATTTTGCTTTCATCAGCCCAGCCAGATTAAAAATAACCAAAATAAATTTTTCTGGCTCTAAGTGCTACAACCATTTAAAGTTAAGTCCTATCGCATTTAACACACTTGGACTACTCTTTAATACCAGTATCTCATATATTTTTGGTCTTATCGATGTAACTTAATCTTTGACCAACTCCGAATTAGATAAGATTAGAAAAATGATTCCTAAAGAAGAGGAGTATTCGAGTAGTAGTGATTTCTATAGAGCAGGAGTATTCGAACCACGCTGCTCCCCAAAAAAAATGACAGTATCTTCTTTTAGTGTACTAGTGACTATGCTGAAGTACCATATTATTCTCGCCTCTCCATCTTTTGTTTTTGATAATTTATTCGAAGACGTGACTATGCTGAAGTACAATATTATTCTCGCCTCTCCATCTTTTGTTTTTGATAATTTATTCGAAGACGTAGAGTTATAGCGTAGTAGGTGGTTACAGGATTTAAAAATCAGATTACTTGGTGACATTTCGGTTATTAGTGGCCAACTATTTCCTAAATCAATTATTTTTTATAATATTTCGTCCTGGAAAATATGATACAGGTAACTTTATGTTTGATGTTATTAATATTCTTCATAAAAATTAAGTTTCTCATGTAGAATTAAAGAAAGTTATTTGCTTTTAATTGGTTTGGGAACGTAACTCTCCTTTTTGTATTGGCCCCGGATCTGGTATAACACGGTTTTTTAGGAACGTATCTACCGTGTTATACCAGGATTGTACAGTAATCTGCAGTGCAATAATTTAATAGTATTTAACTAGTTTGGTATAATCTGGGAATTTGCATATATGTCAATTATCCTAACTATTCGAACAACTCGACCAGCTGAGTCCCCATTAATTCGGATAATCGACGCTGCACTATATTATCAGTTTCGAGTGAAAATTTTACGTGTACGTGTTGTTACAAATTTTGGATGAATACGAATCGATGAATATTGTTGTAAGTCGAGTGAGAGTAATGTTTATATTATTTTAGTAGATGGGGAATAGATTAGAACTGTTAATTATTATGTTGGAAAAGAGTAATTTCGAAAAATATGCGAAATTTTGTCTTTTCTTTAAAACTTTAATGGAATTTTATCTGTTAATTAAATACTCTTCGGTGATTTATCGATTTTCTCTCGGCCCCAAGAAAGAACATTGTTTAATTCTATTTAATTCTAATTTATATTTTTAAACTGATTTTCATCGATTACAACTAGTATTTTTACATTTTTCAGTTGAAATAATATTCGAAAGAAACTCTTTCGTTATCAAACTGATCACCGACTTTTACCAGTTAGAAAAGTCGAATATTAAAAACTGTAAATTAATCTTTTAATTTTCTTGGTAGAAGGAAATTACAAAATTGGGTTTGTAACCGAAATATTTTTAGTGTATTAACCAGCAAAACGTTGAGTATGATATAGGTAACGAAAGAAAACTCGTATGGTACCTGGGTAGCGCGGCGAAAGACAGATGAACAGGTAGCCTGGGAAATGTGGTGTAAAGTATAGTGAAGTATAAATAGTAAAATATTTACAGTAAATATGGCAATATCCTTGGAGGTTATGGTGGATCTCAGCCTAGTTTCACAGCGCTAGATACTCGATTAAAAATCTTCCATACTATAGATGGTGTTAACATCAAGTAGAAAATAAAATGAAAACAATTAAAAACTAAACTCGAATTATAATAACGATACGCGCTTCATCCCATCAGAACTTTTATACGGCGGTTAGTTTAAGTGTGGAGCCAAACAAGTTGGTATTTTAAATTAATTCTTATAATGTAGCTTTTTCCATCACCCGATATTAATCATTCGTTCTATTCTGGACAAAATATTTACTTTTTAAATGCTTAAAATGTAATTAACATACTTGCGATGATATATTATCATTAATATAATTATAATTATATAGGATCTTGGTTAAATTTCTCGCTTTTAAAATGTTGATACACGTCTTAAAATTAAATAATTTAATAAAGACTTTGATATATGTTAATAACCTGTGTAAATAGACATATGTGTCTTTTTTATACAATTAAAAAATTGGGGAAAGAGCCTCAATTTTTTGTTAGCTTAGGGGCCTAAAAAATATAAATCCGGCACTGCGTATATTATTCACTTATGAAAATACTTATTCGATGGGGGCATAAATCCGGGGAAACAGAAGCAAAATTTGATAATTTTTAAATGCTTTTAAACCGTATTTTTGTCTATGAAATATTTAAAAATTCCAATTCATCTACGTTAGCGGGACTTATTATTTTTTCACCATTTTTCGATCTCTTCACTGGTGACATAACACAGAAACACGAAGTTGTCACAGAAAATGACTGCGTTTCTGTGGACTGTGTTGCGTTCCTGGTGAAATATTTAAAAATTCCAATTCATCTACGTTAGCGGGACTTATTATTTTTTCACCATTCTTCGATCTCTTCACCGGTGACATAACACAGAAACACGAAGTTGTCACAGAAAATGACAGCGTTTCTGTGGACTGTGTTGCGTTCCTGTATTCAATTTACTATTTCACTTCACAAAATAAAAAACAAAATGGCCATTTCAGAAAAAAAATCTAAAGGACAGAGCAGTGAAATAAAGGATAGTCTCTTAAATAAAGAACGTATGGTCACTTTAGTCATTGACCATACTATTCGATCAGTTCTCGTTTCTCATTGGTTGAAAACCCAGGGAAACTGTAAGTATACAAACTATACTATAACTACTATTTCTAGAGAACTAAAATCAATTCAAAATACTGGAAACGTTTTATTCCCATGGCTTTTGGATTATTATCCGTGGTGACTCTTTCCATTTATTCTTTCTCCCATCTACTATTTGTCATGATTATTTATGTGCCGAAATGGCAACATCGATGATAACATGTTTCTGAACTTATGAAGTGGTGTTGCCTCACTTTAGAGTGCAGCACTACTTCTTGTCTTGTCACCGTGTCGTTCGATGTACTTCTTGTAAATATGGAGATAAACCTATGTAGATATGTAGATATTATGAATACAATCCAATCGCATCTCGTGTTAATATCCCAGATAAAGAGCATAACACTACTGATAAATCATAAATGTAATTAGGATACGCACGAAATCTAGTATGCCTTGTGTACACCCTATCTATTCGCTATTGACAATATATATCGCGCAGTGTGCTGGCCATTACTAGTATATACATTTTCGTGTACTTACTTCGCGCACTAAACGACTCCGCTATAGAAAGCAGTGTACACTGCTTCAGATATTTAGATGTTTGTGTATCGAGATGTTTCCTCTATAGCCGTGGTTCCCAACGTGGCGCACGCTCCACAGGTGGGCAATTTGAATTTTAAGGTGGCAGTTCGAGAATGAGTTATTAACAATGAATTTTTTGCATTTCTTATGATTCTATGAGCCTCATATAAAGTATATAAACACATATTATGACATACACATTTTTAAAATTAAAATTAGAATGTACCCTGCGATCAGTTGGTGACAATGGAGAGGGAAGTAAAGGTTTAGATAACCTTTACTCTACCTCTCCATCACCTTACCTCTTTATCTTAATCAGAATATACACAGCTGACCGCTGTGTACATTCTGATTAAGATAAGATGACGACCCTAGTAGGCTGAATTGTGTGTGGAGGTGGTGTCATTCTAATAGAGACTGAACGGAGCATGCACTGTCTACACAGACGCCGATCTCCTGTTAATCTTTATGAACATTTATTGCCAGAACTTTTTCGGACTAGTGATCTTAGAAAAGAGAATTTAATATGCGCATATAGTTATTATTGTTGAATGATCTGGATGGCATAAATGTATGTACTTATATTATAAATAATTTATAACCACCAAAGTGCATTTCATTTCATAAGTTTTTCACATTTATTTCTTACTGATTTCTTGCTCAGCACTTCAACTGTCCTTTCGTTCTTTTATTTTTCTCTTTCGTAGATGCCATGTTCTTTGGAAGTTTGTTTAGTCATTAGCTTGAAGTTAATAGCTTTTTAGGCTCGCTCTAAATGAAGAGGAGTTCACTTTTTGAATAATAAAAAATATATGTCACATAGGATGCATCGATACTTTAGAGATGCTTAGGTGGCATGACCAAACAAAGGTTGAGAACTATTGCTGTATAGCCCAGTTGAAGTACCGCTGGATGCCATTTTTATTCACACTGCCTATTGATCATGGGATACAGCGGTGCATAAACTGTCGATGTCGTGTCACAATTACGTATAATACTTTAATTTATTTGATGCGGACTTCAGCCATGCTTCTTAGATTTTTTATTGCTCGAACATAACATTTTCGTGTAATATTTCATTAAACTTAACCGATTAATTTATTTGATGCGGACTTCAGCCATGCTTCTTAGATTTTTTATTGCTCGAACATAATGAAATATTACACGAAAATGTTAAACTTAACCAATTAAATATCAGTGGTCTGGCTTACCATCATTTTTAGCCACCAAAGTAGCTTTGTATAGACAAATCGTTTAAAAGCAGATGGACTTATTAAAATCCATCTTCTTTTAAACAATAGATATTTTTTGTTTATTTCGGTTACTCCTATCGTTTTCTTTCCAAAACTTTTTAATGATCATTCTTATAAACAAACACAGCTTATATATCGTATGTTTTCATTCTCGATGATGCCTTGGGTCTCAAATATCTTTAATAATAATAATAATAACTTTAATAAATTTGTTATTTTTGAGATATGGTGTATCTTGTATCTAGTATATGGATTTAAATGGCATTTTCTCTCCGTAAAACATTTTATCTCTATATAGGGAATTTCGTTTTACCGCCATGGCCACGAATAAATTTATTTTCTGGCAGTGCAAATAATATAATTTACTCAATGCCTGGTGGCTGGAAAGTAGGTCATAGGTGACTATGGTCTATTTTTTTCCACCAATTGTTAAAAAATATTGACATTTGAATGCCGTGTAAATGAAGATAATGGGAGCGTCGAAAAGTCCATGTCCAATTAATTTTTCGAATTCGTGGTCGACGATCTTATTTGCGAGTTTTAATTAATTGACTATCGTATTTTGTATCGAAAAATTAATTAAATTTGGTTTTTAAAAATTTTAATATAATTTATAAAATTTCAGGAAGGAATTTCTCCATTTGTCTGTGTTAGAATAGAGATAAAATGCAAACAATTTGTTTCAACTGACAAAGTGAATTAATTATTGAATAATTTTTATCCGGTTAGAAAGAATTTAGAGATTAAACAAAAATGGTTGGAAGAATTAAGGAGGGAAAAATGGCCAGCAGTTGGTTAATATTAAGTTTCCTGCTAACCAGAAATTACTTTCATCCTACTTAGTGCCAGACGACATAACGAGTAGAACATAATTATAATGCCTTACGGATATTTTTTAGCTGCCAAAATGTTATTTTGCATCTATCTTGGATTCTACTAAACAAAATGACAAACTCGAGATAAAGCTTAGACTCGACTAAACTAGTGTGAATGAGAAGCTTAGTTTCTCATAAAGGAAAGCTTACTTTGGAATATAGAATTACTATTTCAAAGATGCGCATGTTTGTTTTTCCCTGTGTGGTTTTATACCACTTTCCACTCAGTGAGTACTTAACGGCGGGGCATTTAGTGTCCACATCACTGATGAGATCAACCTTCAGGTGAAAGATGGGGTTCAACCACTCGGGCCAGGACCCCTGTAAAAACTGGAAGTGAGAAAACCGGAAACTGAATTCGGATTCTCCAGAATACAATTACAACACGCTTCCATCGCGGCTATCCAGTCAACTTATGCATTTTTGTTTAGAAACTGCCTATTCTTCCTTTACCAACAATTTACAGGAAGTTTTCCATTTTTCATACCAGCAAAGGGCTTCTATGACAAGTGTGTACGTTCAGTTTTCACGGTTAGTCGTATGAGAAACGACATCTAAACTTTGAGGAAGAACTAAGCATCTATATCCTTTTTTTTTTTTGTATTCTAGACCAGATCTGTAATCGTTGGATAATATTCATCTAAACAGTATAATTTCTACTAAAACACAAAATTCAGTCAATAAAAATTATTTTATAAAACATTAATCACGTGTGATCATATTTAGTCGTATTCACTTAAAAATCAAGTGACTACGAGTTAAATATAAGAATAGAAAACATCTAACTTCTTTTATGATTGATTTTTTATGACAAAATCAAATTCTGATTTTATTAAAGCTTTCTATAAGAATAAATATCTGAAATAAAATTTTATTTTAACTTTATTAACAATGAATATTGTATCGTATAAGGTGCTATCTTTATTATCTGCTTTTGCCAATGCTGTATTTTCGTTAATTATTATTTTGTATAATATCAAAATCTCCATGTGAGGAAGAAAATTTCCCCTTAATGTTTATGCAGATAACTTTTTCTTATATCGAATAATTAAATAATAATAATATAGTTATATATAGATACTGTATATCTATATTAATTCAGATCGGCCGGTTAGTAACGTGGAAAAGCGATGGTATACTTTCTCGGAGGATCAGGTTCATTTCCGGGTTCCACACCTCCAGTTTTCGGGAGGGGTCTTGATCAGATCGTTGAACTCATCTTTCCACTTCCTGGTTAACCTCGTGGTAAGTGTGGACCAGTATGTGATGGGTTTATAAATGGCCGCTGCCAGATATAATACAGTATATCTCGTGTGTGAAACGACGGCTTAACTAAAATTTATCATACTTATATAAAGAGAGAGAAATTTCAGGGGCCCTGACCAAGTAGTACAGTAGCGCCGGCCCTGGCCGAGTATTGCAGTATTCGTTTTTTAAGTTTATGTTTCCTGACCGCATATTATTTTGCTGATCTCGAAACGAATCGTCGACAGGAAAAAATCGCTTGAGAAAGTCGTAATTTGTTTTATATGTCGAAAATATTTTCCCATCAATTAATTTTTTAATAATATAATTTTCGATTAAGGATTTAAATAATTTTGAAAGTGATAAACGATCTTTGTGGTTTTTTCTTTTGGCATTAATTCGAAATAACCGAGTAAGCTAGCCAGATAAAATTAATATCTTATGCCGCTCACGGTATAGGGATAATTAAACTGGAACAATTCCAAACTAGGCTATTGAAAAACCTTAAAAATATTTAGATTAAAGGAGAAGAAAGAATAAATTCGATCAAATTTTTCTCTCGACAAATACTTAAACAATTACATTAATATAGTTTCGGTATTTGTTTAATGCGTAGAGTACATAGTGGAAAAATCTACACCGACAGAAGTTTTAGTTTTTGTTCTTGTTTATTTTTCCATCATAATCTCATTAGTATTCCTTATGAAGTTTCCGAATAGAAAGGTTTCCCACGAACTAACCACTAGAGATTTTCTTTCATAAAACCGTCTAGAAGTGTGTCAATATTTTGTGTTACTCAGTCGACTCCGCTATAAACCAGAGAGAGAAGAAAAACCTGATACGCACTTGTACCGCTGACTGAATATTTCCGCTAACAATAACAATAATTAAACTTATTATTATGTCATATCGAAAAATAACGGGTAGTAGGAGGAAGTATTAGTACGGCATCGGTGCCAAACTAACAGAAAGTTAAAGGAGTCGCGACGTCGATGCGTTTTAAGGCCGCGTCCCAAGTACACGCGACGCGATGCGACACTACGAGCGATAGTCTGTCACGAAGCGCTTCTGTAGCGTCTATAATGAAATATGGCTTATAATCTCATTATTATTTATCTATTAAATGCCGATTATGGTAATTTTTATCTCCCATGATACAGTATTCTGGTTTATTTTTATAAATTTCGTTTATTAACCTCTAAATCGAACTCGATAGTCATGATAATTTGCCTCTGTCGCTTCAGAAAACAAACTACAGTGAAACCTGTTAAAATGACCATCCTTTGGGACCAATCTGATTGGTCACTTTTCACATGACAGTGACTCTCCCCCTTCTCCCAAAGGAAAAGAATAGATTAATCCAAACTGCAAATTTATATATTAATTAAAATCATCAACTTGTAGTCAAACCAGCTTTTGAAATTTGGTCTCTTTAGCCAGGTAGTAACTGTATCAAGGTGGTCATTTTAACAGGTTTCACTTAGTTTGTAGCTCAGCTATAGCGAGCGATAGCGGGCGATGCGACGCGGCGCTACAGTATACACGTGGGACGCGTCGAAGTTATGTCTATTGATTTGTTTTCTGTCGCTCGTAGTATCGTATCGCTTGTAAGTGGGACACGGCCTAAGAGAAAGTAAAACGACTAACTTAGTCTAACGGCGTGACATCAAATATTAAATTTTGTCCCGAGCCATGTCGTCGACCGCTAACATGGGTGACATCGATAAATTAATAATCAATAGGTAACGTCCGAAAGATTAACAATTCTTTCCGAAACGTTAATCCTGGGAAGGTAATGAAATTATAATAGAGATCAAACGATGTTGGGAATCTAATTCTGTTGCTAGGATAACGTAATTAACAGTAATGGGGATTAAACTTAGGCAAACAGTGTTTTTGAGAGACGAACATTTTATTGTTAACATCAATACGAAAACATTTTCGTCCGACTCATCATCCATCTTCACGCTCGGATAAGAGCAGAAAATATTCAAACGTGCCAAGAATTACTAATTTTAAATTAAAATAATGCTTAATGTTAACTTTTCGGCTTTTAATATTATTTTGGACCGAGTAAGATTTGTAATCATTTTTATTACCTGTAAAAATCCATACATAATTAATGGGAATTGTAGATTCAAATCGAAGGATTATATAGTTTCTCCAGTTATCGGAAAATTGTTACTTATGAAAGTGTCTCCATCTTAATTTAAAGTTGATGGGGATTTTATTGTCACACCCCATCAACGAATTTAAGTCGAAACAAAGTTTTCCGAATTAAAATCGACACAAAAACAAGATTAGTGCTTCATTTAGTTACACAAATCTGACGGAGTTGCTCGGTTGACGCTAACCAGTACAGTATAAAGTATCTGTCGCCAAAATGTTTAGAAAAATGTGACAAAATAACTCCTAATAAAACGTTTCTTCGAGAGAAAGCCAGAAAATATTTTATTCCGAGTCGCGCTCAAACATAAGACAGAAAGTATCATTATTTTCTTCTGGAATAAATAATGTGGCGTGAACCGGGCGGTAGCTTAACATTTTTTTTTCCACGGAGAGTATTTGGATATTACGCCTTCCTTGGACCTCAAAAAAATCTATAAAAAGATTACGGTTAAGAAAAATTTCTTGAGAAGATTGATGCGATCTTTTATTTAAAATCGGTTCTCGCCAAATTACTGACAGAAAAATCTACAAAATTGGCATTATCTGCAAATACGAATCTGTTTTCTCAGACATTTGTTATATATAAAATTTGCCAAAATAAAAGATTTAAGAACAATATGTCGTAAGTAGATTTATTTTTATAGAGAAAAGAGGTTTATCAGCATTATTTTGAATAGGATTTCTATCGCGAGTTGCTTTATCTTACAAGTAGTTGTTTTCTGACAAGTTTCGTATTTTGTTCCAGGATAATCTTTTTTTTTTTCCTTTCTTCTTATAAAGATTTTAACAAACAGCTTTCAGTTCTCCGAAAGTTTAGATAATTCTCTTCTCGATAGAATTAGAACATTAAAATATTAAAGAATTAGATTTATATGGGTTCCCATGGCTTTATTTCGTATTAGACTGGCCAAATAACTCCTTTGAAATCCTAGTTAAAATATATCTCCCGTTTTTCGTAATAAGCTTTATTTTTATTGGCTCAAATTTTGTGGTTAACCAACAATCAACACCTTTCAATCAGTTCTCTTATCATTATTTTCATTGTTATTAATTTAAAATTTGTTATTGGTTTCGATGATGATAAGAACCATATCGTTTCATTATTGTGGTGGTGAATAGTGTTTCCGTATGATTAAAGTTAAGAAGTTAAGAAGAGAAATTTTTTTACTAGTCTTTCGAGTTTAGAAAGGTGTAAAATTCTGTTTTACTCCTTAAGGCCGGTATCTCACGATGCGATACTACAAACGCGATGCTTCGCTTCGCTATGGTTCAACCGACATTCTTTCCCACCAGAAGCGCTTCTATAGCGTTATAATGAAATATCGTCCATTATTTATCTACTAAATGCCGATTATGGTAAATTTTATCTCTCGTGTTCCATAATACACGCTTTCTTTTTAATTTCCCTTATTAAAACCGATAGATCGAACACGGTAGCCGTGATAATTTGTCTCTGTCGCTTCAGAATACGAACTAGAAGGCGATATCAGGTACTGCGATACACACTACGCGGCACTGCGCTATACACGTGGGGCGCGTCAAAGTTATGTCTATCGCTTTGTTTTCTGTCGCACGTAGTATCGTATCGCGCAGCGTCGCGTCGCTTGCACATGAGACAAGGCCTAATTTCGACCCTATGGAACGACATAACCATAATAAAATAATAATGTTGTTTATTATGGTCGAAACGAACTAAAAGTTTTAAACTAATTACAAATTAAGCCATTTTTTTCCTTTATCGCTTATTTTCGACTTTAAGTCCATCAATCGGTTCGAACGTCCAATAAATTTTATGAAAGAAAAGCTTTTATGGATAATTTATCTGGTTACTACCACTAACACTTTAAAATTCGAAAGATTCTTTAGTTATATTGCTGTTAAACGAGTAAAGTCATGGACTGTTACAACAGAGCGGATGAATTACTCGAAACATTGGCAGTACTAGTCATCATGAATGAATAATACCAACTGGAATGCTTCTACAGTATTCTTAGAAAATTGCTTAACTACCACAGTCATTTTTGTTTTTTTCTGGCCGGACCGAAAGTTAACCATGATGTCGATCGATTTATCTATCGAAACCATTCATCATTTATGCACATTTAATAATATTTGATAAGTACACAAAGTGACCATCAAAAGTCGAAATTTCTATACTGTATAAAGTAAAACTGCTACGTAAGAATTAAAACTGCCAATGCACAGTATAGTAGTCGATGGTGTTTATGCAAATTCGGAGATAGAACCGATAGGTGGTTTTGGTGGATAACTTTCTCACAGTCGATGGATTTTTATGGCGCCACGGCCTATTGAACCATATCTATACTAAACCGCAGATAAGAGGTGGCCCTACAATGATAAAGAATACAGATAAAACTGGAATATAGTCAACAATCACGTAGAGTATGACCTCAAAATATATCGATAAAAAGTCACCTCAAACAAAAACTGGTCGAAAAACCCAACTCTAGGTAAAAACAATTTTTAAAAGTCAAAATTCGTCCGAAAGCCCCGAGTCGTTCCGTAATTAAAACGCTTAAAGTTAAAATATATAAATGAGATTTTTGATAGTAATAACAAAGTTACGGTCATTTCTATAGATAAAAAGCTTTAGAATGAAGGAAATATTGGTACCAGAAATATTTTGCAAGATCTTTTTGTTTCAGACTGGGACACTTGGTAACAAAATTAATCGTCGTGTACTTGATACTCTTCTAAAATTTCAACATTCTACTAGAAGGTATTCGATGATGAAGACATTTCTGTCCACTCAGCGGATAGCTAGGATCATATTTTTGTCCAAATGATTAATATATATATATATATTAAAATGCTAGAGAAAGGGAAAACAAAATGTTATATACATCACGGTTAAAACGCAGTACATTTAGTTTCCTTTTAAAGTTACGAGTGTAAGAAAGTATTATGATGATGTCTCGACCACAAAACGCATTTGGCTTTTTCACATTTTAATAAATTTTACTTTTCTTTCATACGTTACTATTTAATCTTGATATAAAAACCCATCCTAGTTACTAGTATACATCGTTAATAATTGAAACAAGTAATTCCGCCGGTTGGATCGACTCGGTAGCTAACTTTCATTTTTTATTTGTAAAATTTTTACCAGTTAACTGGGAAAAGAAAATTTTTTTCTGTACTTCTATCCGAGATTTTTATGATGATTTGCGCTCTTTCTTAATAAGAAGGCGTAACCGTATTCTACTATCATTTACATTTTAAAGCGTTTTAGCGGCTAGGAATTTTTTAATTCGTCAATATTTTACTATTTTCCATCAAAAATTTAAACTTTTATGTTATTGTTATCATTATCGACCCAGAAACAATTGAAAGGCATTTCCTACTCGTCCGCTCTTCTCCAATCAGGCAATATATACTGTATATATAAGAAATTACTCGATAAATATATTCATAGTGTGACGGATGAAGTGGCAAAATGTCATCAAACTTAACAGTCACAGAATTTTGGCTACCTATGACTGTTTTTTTATTTATGAAATAATTATAATTCATATTTAAATCTAAAGTAGAATCAAAAGAACATAAAGTATGGCGCCTGTTTTTTTATACAGTAACTATAAATACGTCTAAGGTGGTATTTACTTTGGCCGAGTAAACACCATCGACTTTATGTCAATAATTTAGCGATTTTTCTCTCTAGTCGTTAGCCATCCGTACTATTTGTATTAAAATCTAATACCGTGTTACATTTGAGCCCAAAACTGATGTTAGCCATCATAAACTAGGTGATAATTGATTCTCAACCTATAGATGATAGCATCCGCCTAATTTTATTATCAATATATGACATTAAAATTCGTCCCGGTGGCCACTATCTTCTTACATTATACACGATACACGTATCGAGAACATTATGTTGTTTATGACATTATCGGTTGGTTCCTAATATGTAGAAGTATATTTAACCATATACATTGAACTAAAATTTCGCTACTGCTATTTTTCGAACAGATAGATAAAGTAAAAATAGTTCAAACATGGATCCTTGCCATTACTTAGCATCTTTATCCTATTTATCTGCTATACATCTGGCTGATGAAAATTTCTTTTTGCTAATTTAATTTTATAATTTTCTGTAGTTTACGTTGTTAAAAGCGCATAAAAATCAATTGGTAAGTTATTTTGGATAGACACTTTCATTTTTTCTGTATTGGTCTTTCCCCATCCACCTTTGCATTTATCTGGGTCCACGTCGTTCGACCGTGGAAATCTGCATTTTCCGCCATCTTTTCTCCCTCTACCATATTTACATCTAGTTGTTATCGATGTTGACGTTCACACTTTGGCTGGAACAAAACTTTATACTTAATGCATTTCTTTTAACAAAATAGAAAACGATGTTGGAAAATAAAAAATATCAAAACATTCGGATTTGTTTTGGTTTCGGGTAACTAACAGACTTTGTTTAATCGTCAATCTGAAGGATCTTACAAAATATTTTTTTTACCATTCGAGATAAAAAACAGCTAAAAAACATCTTATTCGCTGTTTTCTGACGGATTGAGCCTATTTAATTTATTTTCCATCAGCTAATTTTGATATTATTTTATCAGACCCGAAGGAATTATGGTTAAAACGAAGCTGTATAATATTTTTTATAATAAATTAACGGAACGAAAATAAAAAATTAAAACTGACATTTAAAAAAAAAAAGTGAAATGTAATCAGAAAGCTTTTTTTCTTAGTAAAGAAATTCTTCCGAAAATTCGTTCTACCATAAATATACCCCATTAATCTATTGTAATGTAGTGTGAACTATTGGTTTGGCTATAACGTTTATATTTTGATTTTGTTGGAAATTATCTTTATTTTATATTAAAGTTGTCTGCATATATTTGGAATTAAATGACGGTATAGCCGTGGTAGTTGGAAGTCAAAAATGATACCCGGAAGTGCATTTTCTAAGTCGGGGGTTCCCAATCCGAGGTACCCTTACCCCCAGGGGATACGGTGAATAGCTAGTAAATAAATATATTCTGCTATTAATATATTCCAAAAATAGTTATTATCAACATTTCTGAGCTATTCCAGTGAGATTGCGTAGACTTTTTCTCACTGCAGGGTCCCATAACTCAAAATGGTCCCGTTAAGATTGCTAGTGAAATTGCTAGCTTGGTGCCCCCTCCAGGATGGTCTCCCCCGCATACGCCCTCCTGCCAATGCGCGTAGGGATCCGTATAATTTATTAAAAGCCAAGAGGGTACGAGACCAAGAAGGTTGGAAACCCTGTTCTAAGTTTTCAAACACCACCACCTTCCGTCGTCCCAAAGTTGGAGAAAAATTTTCCAGAAGACTTACCTGATGTTCATTTGGCTAAAAGTTCTTTCAAATTATTTAATTTTGCGCATTATATATAAAACGCCCTTATAACGCGACTAGCACTCGTACAACGCTATAAAAAGTCCCGTGTAACGCGTAGGATAAATTTTTTTAAAGATACTTACCGTTGCTTATAATATCCGTTGACGGTAATAAAGACCAAACGATGCTTATTTCGTTTCCATGACAACTTTAATAACTTTATCGCCGGTGATACGAATCCGCCTTTTCGGAGTCCGTGTTATTCGGGGTCTACCTGTATGCAATATTTTTTAAAATTTAGTTACCTGCATTCTATTTTGTTTTTCCCTTTATTAAAGAAACTTTCTTTAAAACAAGTTAATTAACACTATGAACACAATAAAATCATATTCGAAACTTACGCGCGTCTAATTAGCCATATGCTATTGGTGCTGAAACTCAGACACAAGTTTAAATTTGCATGAAATCGTCTGATAATGCGTGTCTCGAATAACGCGGAACGTATCCCCCGCGTTGTATGGGAGTCCCTGTACATTTTTCTGATAGTATAAAAAATATTCCTAATAGTTTAATTCTTATTTTTTAAAAATTATGCTTTAATCTCGGTCCTTTTTGTTTGATGATTTTAAAATTTAGTCTATAATTTTATATAAATATATTAAATATTTTGTCTGCGATTAAGCATTTTGGTAGCCTACACGCTCCACTTAATAAATGCGCGGCTGTTGGCTTTTATTAGAATTAATGATTATCATTAAGTGTTTTACTTCCAGCTACGTGATCTTTACATCCACATTTTTGTGCATATAAATACTTTAAGTTGAAAATATAATGTTATTATCTTAGCTAATTAATGTTTAACTAGACGGATTTTTAATTATTTAATCAACTTCATTTCCCCCCGAGGACATAGCTCCAATATTATAGTTTTTCTTTATGGCGGTTCTTAGATCTTTAAAAATGGCTGTGGCGAAGTACGATAAGTTGATCGTACTTGGTGGTAATAAGTCGATTTGGCTGGCAGTCATATCAAATTAATATAAAGTATATGGACGCTATCATTAAAAATAAGTTGGATGACGTACTCGCCACCATCTTCGAACTATAACGTAGACCCATCGATCGAAGAAGCCAGTTTAAAAACAAGAATAGTTTAACCATGGAAAACCACTTTTAAATAGTCTTCAGTGTCGTTAGATAGCGAGCTGGAAAATCTTTGATATGGTAAAGTTTGGAAACCGATCCCTCGAAAATTCTAAAGATGGCAGAATATCGAAGAATTGTTTCCAAAGTTTCGATAGCGCTGACGTTGGAAAACCTGCGCTTTAATACAGTCAAAGAACAAACTTTAAAACAGTTTTGATAGTTATAAAGCTGGAAAAAAAAGCTTTCGATAGCGGTAATACTCGAAAACAAAACTTAAATATTGTATGGCTAAAGAATAAGCCGGCAAACAACGCCTCAATAATTCTAATGCTGGAAAACCAGATATTTAGTAGCGCTAAAGATACCTTGGAAAATAAATCTTTCATTAAATTAAAGATTAAGAAGACAACTTACTTTTTCTCAATTTTCTTTAGACAAGCTAACTTTATAATAGGAAAAAAACTTAGATAATATTATAGTACTCTGTTAATTTGCCTTATAAGAAATTATTTTGAAAAAAAAAAAACGATTAACTGGGTTTATTTAATTACTTTCATTTATTAAATTTGGCAGCCATTAATCCAATTTACTCGGGTCCGCGTCGAGTAATCGAAATGATTTATAGAGGTGGCGGCCAAAAGATGCGGATGAAGTTCTACAGGTTGGAGTCTTCGATTGATTTATAGAAAACAGGGAGAGGAGAGTCTACTAGTTTCGTTCCGGATACGGAATTTATCCAACATCTACAGTTTTTTCTATAGAAAATTGTCCCTCTAGTTTGTTTTGTATGGAAGAAAGAAAAGCGAGTGTTTCGGCTGTACAAAAAAATTTTAATTAAAGTTCGACCGAGATTAAGTAACGAATTAGATTTATTATTGGAAAAATCACTTAAAATACACTTACATTTTAAGTGATTAACTGCCGGATACTCGACACTTAATACATGTTGTATAGAAAACAACAGATTTAATCCCTTCCGAGAGGATTTCTGCTCTTTCAAACATTTATTAGTATGGTCAACAACTTTCGCTATAAGTTAATCTTTCCGGACCAAAGATTTATAAATGTATACATACAAATTGAAATTTCTCATTTATGTAGCCAGTCGATCATACGTCTCGACACTAAATGACATATTTGTCTATCCTCCAATAAAATATTTTCTGGAATAAATTTTTAAGAAAAAAAAATGCCTATATTTTTTACCGGAAATTTTGATAATCATCATATTTAAAAATTTTATATCGATATTTTTTAATAATTTTATGGCGAAAATATATTTTGGCTGGATGACCATAATTAGAACAATAATGGAATTTTAAGGAGAAGCGGTTGGAGATTTGTCTATACACGCGCATTAATTCGAGTCGTGTTAATGCTCTCGAGGATAGTTAACGTGGCCGTAAAGTGAAGGTGCGATTTTTCTCGGTCGGTTTTTCTTTTTTCTAGTTTACCGGTTTAATTTTTCGGTACGACTAACGGTTCGATGGAAATTACGTCACGTTTAAGAACTACTCTCTAAGAATGATTATTTAATTAAAAATAGGCGCATTAGCGCCTTAATATAGCTTCTTCAACATTCGCTACTCGAGTGTGACGATCCAGGATGTGATTTTTCGATTCACCCGACGACTGGTAGATAGTTTATACTGTTTTGTAATGTCTGACTATGGGTAGGAAACAGTTCGATGGTCATCTATTAATTATTCATCAGATAGAATTAACCCCGTGGAACGATAATCGAATTCTACTATTAAAGTAATAAATCGATATTAAAGTTTTATTTTAAGACTTTACGGATGGTAGGTGTTATCCGTTCTAGGATTCTTTCCTCCGACAAATGGCTCCAATATAATTAAAGGCGTTAACCATTAAAATTAACGTTATTTAATTAAACGGCCATCGATGGTAGGAGATTAATGGAAACGTTATTTAGAGTAGTCTCGATTTTCGTAAATCGAGACTACTCTAAATAATCTAAAAAAGCCTAATCAACGATTTTTTCGATTGATGTAGTAGTATCGCGACTTTTCTCCTGTCGCTGTCTAGAAGCCACTTTTAGGCCCAGCTGGTGGGCCCAACAAGCAAAAAATAGGCAAAATATAATATCCGAGTCGGCTCTTATTAAACTGATGGGGCTTTTTTAGATTATCGATTATTTCCGTTTTCTACGTCAACTTTTACCCACAAATTTGTAGCAAGATTGATGAGCTTTTGCCTAGATATATCCTATAAAAGTTGCTTCCATTTAATATATTTAAACCGACTTTTTTTTTTACACTTAAGATTTTTTTATCTCGCTTTCTCTGGATGATCAACTTTTACCCACAAATTTGTAGCAAGATTGATGAGCTTTTGCCTAGATATATCCTATATAAGTTGCTTCCATTTAATATATTTAAACCGACTTTTTTTTACACTTAAGATTTTTTACCTCGCTTTCTCTAAACGAGAAAAAAAACTATGGTACCAACTCTCTTTTTTAATTCTGAGCGGCGAAAACATTAAAAAGTTTGGCAGTTATTAAACTCCTATGCAAATATTTATTTCACTAAACTTTTCAGTTTTCAATTTAATATTTTTATATTCTTTTTTAATCTTTCTCCCTATTATTTTAGAGAGTAAATCTTGTCGGAGGACAATCTTTAACCATTAATTGTCATCGAAACTTAAAGAATTATACCATAGATCCGGTATAAGTATCTATAAATGGTAAGAAGATAGATCGTCCATACTTTTTCTTCTTTCTTTTTTCTCGATAAAATATTTATCAGTGGTATAAAGCACTGTTTTGTTATTTTTATAAATCAATATAAAAAGTTAATAGCCTGTTTGGGCCAAAAATAATTTGCATATTAAAGAGAAAACAGTGTAAATAACTGGTTAGGCGCCATATTTCTCCGGGCTATTAAAAAGTAATGGAAAATAATAACCGAAAGAAAAAAAATTAATCGAAAAATTAATTTAGTTTACCAAGTTACCAATGCGAATGATATTTATGTTAATGTTTACCTCCAGCTGATTTTTTTTTGATGGCCGCCCGCTTTCGAAAATACGGTACTCGAGAATTCGTTTCGAGATAATCTTGTTGTTTCTCGAGAGCAAAAACATCTCGAAAGTGTCGAGATGTTTTCGTAATTTTACCAGAGTGTATCTGAAAAAAAGGAGTAATTTTTAATTAAGGTAGTTAGAGTGTGGTTGGTTTAATTTTTACCGATAGCAAAGTTTGAAGGTGGTGGCGCCAGATTAGAAATCTGGTTAAACTCGAGTAATCGGATGCTAAAATGATAATAAATAATCGATAAATCGTATTCGGATTACCGACATCGATCACCAAACGCGATTAGGTAATTATCCACTTTTAAAATATTATACGGAGGAGTTTTCTTACCATTATAACGAAAAAATTCGGCGGTTAATAATGCGATTTTGTTCCAGTAAACATTCTTGTTTTCGTTAATAAATTGACTTTTTATATTTAATATTTGAGGAGAAATGTGTCGAATTCCGAAAATTTACAACTTGGCCCGCGTAGAAAGAGAATTTAACCAGTTAACAAACCAGATTTTCTTTTCTATCTGGTTATAGATGGTTTAGGAGAACGAAGTTGATGGTAAACTAATGGGCGCTTGGCGTGACCGTTTCTTTTTCTTCCACGTTATAATAAATAGAATTCGATACTGTCTGTAAACTAATTTATTTTTTTCCATTGAAAATTAATCGACTAAATAGATACATACTGGAAAATACACAAATTAAAAAGATGGAATAAGTAACGGAAAGAAACATCGAGAAAATTAGGAGAGTCTTCGCAGATATCTCATGACTGTTCTGGGTTCGTTACAGTCTGGAAACATTAAACCCTTGGTTTTCAAGCATTCTTCGGCGCATCTCTGTCCCATAAAATATTCTCCGTACATTCTCTTGCACTGACCGCAGTTTCTGAAAGAAAATTAAACACAAAACTTAACTATAACCGCCATCCGTCTAACTTTAAAATCTTTTCTAGTCGGTTAAAACCCGATAAAAGAAGAATCGACTTACATGATGCAAGTTCTGACCGGAACGGATAGAACTCCCGGAGATCCGGATACAAACAGCATCATCAGAGTCAAAGACAAGACGGCTACCGATGGCAACATAACTAAAAGATCAAATTTAGTGAAAAAAATCACTTTTAATAGGCTACTAATACCACCAATAACTTATGTCAGCGGTTACTTTACGATACGGAGTGGATACTTACTCGGACTCGACACTTTATCACCTTGAGAGGAGTTGTGACAGAAGATGCAGCTACGACTGGCTTTTACCTACAGTTTGTCCAATAGGAAGAGCTGCCGGTGGGTTTCTGTCAACGGAATAAATACGCCAGGTAGCCGTAATTTTTATTAGGCCCACGCTACCCGCTCTTTCTTTCTGCCACCACTATGATGGGTTAATATATGTTCGATACTAACGAGCGCTTTTCTGTGCCCTTTTAAAACTTATAGAGCGGAACCGGGGTTTCGATTCTTCCACCAGTTAAATGTTAATTTAAAAACAAAATTAACGAACAGATTTTACCCCGCTGGTAATTAAAATTAATTTATAAATGATAATTGATAAAATTACACGGTGAATCTCGTTTATTTACCTATGCAGATGGAATATCGAGATCAATATTTTCTCTAGGTATAAGTCGCCGTGGGTATCAAAGACTCGCGAACATTTGTTTACCATTAGTTTTACCCGCAACTGTATCTATTCATACCTTTCTTTACTCGTTTTGATATATGTAAACATCGATGAATATACATAACGCGCTTATAAATCTATAAAATTTTGATTGGCTGGTAGGTAGAAAATCAAATTTGGATTTTTGTTACCATGGAGAATATTAAATCTTATTCTTTCCTTAAAATATTCCATTCAAACTGAATTAAGTGTTTACTCCGATAAATAGTCGGCGCTCGGAAAACTTTATATCCAAACGACCATACAGTATATAACTGTAAAGTGTAGTGTAAACAAAAAAACACGGATCCCGGGCTATATTTGAAAATATTAATAAAAATAATTACCTAGTAAGCTAATCTGGTAGCTTCGGTGGAGGAAACCATTACCAGGCTGAATAATTATAAGATAAAAAGTTTCCAGCTGTTGTTCTAGATAAAAGTGATCGTTTCCTCCACGTTTCTTTCGTGGTCAACCTGGCTCTAGCCCTAAATTGGGCCAAAAGGTGACGAATTGATGGGCGCCTTTAATGGGATAATATCGAATTCTAAAGACTATCATTATGGAAACGATTTATAAACTGTTCTTTAAGTCGTATTTGATGATTAAACCGTTTCTGTCACTAGATATTATCCAGTACGATAAAAACTATGGAAAGGTTAGTCTAAATAGAGAAACTTTATTCGATCTAGTTTCTCGTTATACGGAAGAAAATAAAGATTTTATGGCTTATTTTACATTTAAAAAGAGTTAGAATTACTTTCCAAATCATTAACAATTTATCAAATCTCCATTATACAGGGAGAAAAATTAGTATCGAATTTTTTTGATAATATCGTATGGAAGAGGTTATAATTGTGAAGGAAAATACGGGAAAAAATAGAGAATAACGATATTTAGCTTAACTTTCTGGCTAAGATCAAATATAGACTGGATGTAATATATTAAATTAACCGTCCCGACAAGTTGTTATCGATTAAAAGTTAAAAAATGAGGAAACTAACAGGAAACAACAGTGGTTACAGTCAAAAGATATAAAATCATCAGGATTGTTTCAATTTTTTAAGGGTCTAAGGCAAAAACGTTTTGGGATTTTATCACGGAAATGCCGATTTTCTTGGTTTTTTTATGTTGAAGAGAAACGAATCAAAGTACATAAAGGTGGCCCGATTAAAAGTTAAAAAATGAGGAAACTAACAGGAAACAACAGTGGTTACAGTCAAAAGATAAAAAATCATCAGGATTGTTTCAATTTTTTAAGAGTCTAAGGCAAAAGCGTTTTGGGATTTTATCACGGAAATGCCGATTTTCTTGGTTTTTTTTTTATGTTGAAGAGAAACGAATCAAAGTACGTAAAGGTGGCCTGGGTAAATTTGGAGTTGGAAAACTCGGGTGCATTTTTGATTGGAAGTGGTTGGATTCGTATCGATTATCTTCGAATTAAAGGAAGATATAAAATGATAAACCTTTGATTTTACATCTACAACGCTTCTATTTAAATAAACAAAATTATATATTTAATATTTAATGGTTTTTTTTTTCTCTAACGTTAAATCCAATATAATTTTCTATCGAGTCTATTCTGTTAATATCAGCTCTCCGATTTTTATCCACGCCATATGGGGACTACCTATGTCGACGGATTTGGCATAAGTTTATTTTCGATAACTCTTTATATCTTTTTACTAACTGAACGGCGAGTTAAATCTCTTCCGCTTGTTATTTAACAAATGGTAGCTTTTAATGGCACTATTCGTTTTGGCAGAAACAGAATCGGCCCAGAATAATTCACCGAATTAAAATTTTACCAGCCAATTAAATTAATTTTATATCAATTTTGAAAATGGTAGCTTCAAAAATAAATAAAATTTACATTCCATTTTACTCTTGTATATAATATCAAGACTTATACTTCTATCTATATAGTCTGGTTTAGTTTGGATTTAATTGGGGAAAAAATGGCTCCGACCGACATTATTTTCGGTAAGCCAAGAAATTTAAGATTATAATTATACATAATAAGAATTATTATTTATCTGAAATTCGGTTTAATTATTTTTTTGTTCTCGACGATGATGATATCTTACGTTTCGATTGCGTAAAAACACAGATTAGTTGAGACAGATAGGACATTCTCATAGACAGTATTGCATACAAGAAACGAACGAAGCGCCTCTATGGAGAGAACTCGAAATGAACTCAACTATTTAATAAAAATGATGTTTTAATCTATTGAAAGTTTTAATTATAAAAGATTTTTGTAATAAAATTGCCATAAGATTCGTAGAAACAATAATAACCGATCTTCCACTATCTACAACGAAAGTGAAATGAGTAACGCCCATGGTAACGCCAGGTACTGCCAATAGTGGCAGCACCTTCGAACAAGCGAAGTGTCCCATCTGTCTCAACTAATCTGTGGCGTAAAAATTATTTATAATTTGTTGAACTTTAAATATTTTTCCTAATGATTCATTGGTCTATTTTTAATAGAAAAATTTCTTTGGAATTTATTTTTTATACAGCAATCGGATTTATTTGTTAAGATCACTTCCGGTAGTAGTTTCCTGGCTACAGGTAACTTTTGCATTAATAAAGGCGTTTCGAATTCTTATTAAATGATTCGATGGAGAATATTTCATCATCTTCTCTTTCTAAAAATCTAAATAAAATACAACTGGGCCCGATTTGAAAATGAATAAAACATCTTCGATTAAGTTTTTATTAAAAAGGTATTGTCAAATAAGGTAATACGATATCTATCATCGAGTTAAAAGTTTATGCGGAACTCGAAATTTAATCGTCTTTTAATTTTACCCGTTTAAAAGATCGTGTTCTAGCCAGATATCGGTGATATGTCGATACTTTCTACATTTCCCTGGCTGAGTCACCATTGTATATTTCTTAATTTAAAAAAATGATGTCTTAAAAATTTTTCCAAGTATTTCTTAGTCACCGATAGAATTTATGGTATCCGTGTGTAATTCCAAAGTATTATATATATAGTTTTCTTATAAGAATATATTCCTCTCCTTCGAATGAATTTCTTCGTTTCTCTCGAAAGATTAAACAGGTAAGCATTTTAGTTATTTTTTTTAAATGATCATTAAATTAGATATCACCAACTCCGACATATATATATATATACACACACGATATATTAATCGGTAAGCGACACTAATTTTCATGTCCTAGTGTAATGCATTCTTACTATTCTAACAAGTAAGCCGCGCCATTTGGTTCCGACCAAGAATGTCCTCCAAATTTAGTATTTTATGTGAAAAAACACTAAATTTCGATGAAGTATGGGCATGTACCATCTGGCCTAACTCGGGCTCCACTTATCTATAAAATGCAATTTTTCGACTTAATACTCCCGATACGATTAATATGGTTTCAATATTTCTCGTCATCGTTTTTTAATTCCTATACTGATGACATATTTTCTATTCATTGAGCGGATTTATTTATCAGCTTTTCTGTATTAAGTATGGTACAAAAATTTAGGAATACTTTCAATGACATTCTTCTCGTTTAGCCCTTAAAGCTTCGTGATCCCACTTTTGTTGCCTCGGCCTGTAGCTTAGACCACCTCTGGTAACACCCAGCTACGCTTCATTTCTATTGGATGGTCTACACACCTGTAGATCTTTTCTGGCTTAGTAATTAAAATATTACCTTTCGGGTCATTTCGTGTCGAGTGGCCTAATTTTGAAGAACTTCGCGACTCCAAACTTGAAAACCATTATTCTCTAGATCGAAATCTGTTCTTTTCAATGGTAGCGAGAAAAAAAATTAAATTCGAAGTATCAAACACCGATATATTTGCTCTTAAAAGTTGATCAAATTTGACCAATGACCCGACGAGTTTTGATAACAAAATGTTTGGATTTAGCACAAAAAGCTAAACACGCTGGCAAAGATTCAGACTGTTAGGTGTGGTAGTTACGCAACTATGGTATATGAAAATGAAAATTATTGGTGATTGAATTCTACATATGTGACCTCCATCAGCAAAACCCTGGAGTCTTAACCACACCATTTCTTGATACGAATTTTAACACAGCTATCTCTGATAACTGTACGCATATTAGCATCATGTTTTAGCAAAATTGAAGAGGGGATACCTAGGTCACTAGACATGGAACCCCTTTCTCCTTTTATACGTGTATAGGAATTCTTAATGGAAGTACTATATTCCTGTGTGACAAAATTTTTATCCCTTTATCGAATATACCTTTCGCTATGTCTAGCCCGAAATTTCTTCTCCATTTTAGGATTTTTTTTC
Organism: Olivierus martensii; assembly: GCA_000484575.1. NCBI lineage: Eukaryota > Metazoa > Arthropoda > Arachnida > Scorpiones > Buthidae > Olivierus > Olivierus martensii. The sequence continues at coordinate 8,978 of AYEL01058920.1, read as the reverse complement.
CTCCATATCCGTCTGTTTTAAAGAGAAATATTTGATTTACACAGACACACAGAAGTACATAGAGATGTACTAATATACAAGGGATATAAAAGCCACGCAAAAATTAAGTTGAAATTAAGAAAAAATTAAGTTGGGAAGATTGGTCAGAAAGAATGGAAATTCTATTTATTTGTAGCACAGACACACAGAAGTACATAGAGATGTACTAATATACAAGGGATATAAAAGCCACGCACCCACAAGAAAAAATTAAGTTGGGAAGATTGGTCAGAAATAATGGAAATTCTATTTATTTGTTGCGATTCTTTTGATAATAAATGATAGTTTCTTAAGCGAGACTTTTCTCGCGTGATGTATATACAATAAACTTCTGTACAACGCGGAAGATACACTCCGTGTTATACGAGACATAGACATTATCAGATGATTTGATGCAAATTTAAACTTGTCTCTGAGTTCCAACACTGATGATCTATGGCTAATGAGATGCTCGTTAGTTTCACATATGATTTTATTGTGTGCAGAGTGATAATTAACTTGTTTTAAAGACGATTTCTTTTAATAAAGAAAAAAAAACAGAATACGGGTAATTAAATTTTAAAAAATATTATACAGTATACAAATAGACCCCGTATGACACCGACTACGAAAACGCGGATTCGTACAACCCGGCGGAAAAGTAGTTAAAGTTGTCGTGGGAACGAAATAAACATCGTTTGGTTTTTATTTACTATCAACGAATATTGTGTTAAAAAATTATCTTACGCGTTATATGGGTCTGTTTACAGCGTTATATAAGTACTTTTTCGTCGGGTTATAGGAAGAGCGTGTTATACGGGAGTTTACTTTATATATAAGCAAAATAGGATAAGTTAAACTAGATAAATGGTAGTTATATAAATTAATTTTTATTGTTAGGCAATTCGGAGTTAATTTTTAGATTATTGTTTAATATAACTTAATCAATCAGATATTAAATTATTTTTTAATTGTAGCAGTTACTTAACTTTTCCAATTTTACTCGTTAAATATTTTTTATTATGAAATAAAAAATAGTCTATTATTTTTCAGGTTATACGGAATGATCTAACAATCCATCGATTTTAAACAATAGAGGCTAAAAATTCGACCACAATTCCGAAGTTTATTTTAATATAAACTTCGATCGATATTAATTGACAGGTGCTAAAAATGTTTCGACGTTTACAAATCATTAAAAGTTTTTAAATTGTTAATAATAATGGCTATTAATATTTTATCTTATTAAATTTTGTAGATAAAAATCAAGTTTCGAATAACTAATTAGCCAGAATAATTAGTATGTAGAAAATAGAATATCTTCTTTATTCTCTCCACCATTTATTAATGCCGATACCTGGTTTTATACATTATTTTCATGTTTTTATTTCCCTTCATCAAGACATATTGTTTTTTATGATGATGATGATGATAATTTGCTCGTTTCATTTATTGATGATAATACTTTTTTATCCAGATGATAGCTCGTTTTACTGTTATTATTATTACTGTTATGATGCTTTTGTCGGTTTTATGACGACATTTCTACCTGTTCTTGGAGGACGAATATCTTGTATTCCTTCGAGGTGGCATTTTACCTGTTTTACTTGTTGACCATGGTGTTCTGTCTTCTGTTCTTGTTATCGCTGTCATCATCCAATTAGATACCAATTAAAATATGTGGAGTATTGGTATTATCGTATTACAGTAACTCTCATATAACGCGACGAAAAAATTGCGACTAGCACTCATATAACGCTATAAACAGCCCCGCATAACGCGTAAGATAAATTTTTTTAACGTTACTTATAATATTCGTTGATGATGATAAAAACCAAACGATGTTTTATTTAGTTTCCATGACAACTTTTAACAACTTTTCAGTCGGCTGATACGAATCCGCCTTTTCGGAGTTGGTGGATACGAGATCTACTTGTATTTAATATTTTTTTTAAAATTTAATTACCTGTACTCTGTTTACCTTTATTAAAAAAAAAACCTTCTTTAAAACGAGTTAATTAACACTCTGCCCACAATAAAATCGTATTCGAAACTAACGCATACCAGTGCTGGAATTCAGAGTCAAGTTTAAACTTGCATAAAATCGTCTTCTAATGCGTGTCTCGTATTACGCGATTTTTTATAACGCGGAACGTATCCCCCGTGTTGTACTGGAGTCCACTGTATTTTCATTCTGTAATATAGCGAAACGTATCGTTGAAAAGGTTAAATGCCAATCGCGTCCTCTTAAATATATTTTAATAATTAAAAATGGATACAGTTTGATCTGTTGATAGAATTTGTAACAGTGGCGGAAAATCCATAAATTACTTTTTTTAAGAAAACTATTTACTGGTAACAAAAGATTCCTGTTCTATGTTTTTCTGGTCGAGTTTATTTAAAAAAATATATTTTACAAAAGAAAAATGGAAACGGTGATGGCCATCCATTAATACAAATCACAGCGGGTATTTATCAGTTTATCGAGAAAACTTTTAAAACTTTGAAGTTTAATATTTCTTTGGAAAATAATGACGTGACTATTTTCATTAAATTTCAGTCGCGTTTTTTTTATTACCAGACTGATGGACTGAGAGTTTCCAAATTGTTTACTCACTCGAAAGTTTAAAAATTTCAATTATAAAATGTTAAAAAACGATACGTTAACACGGAAATAATTTTAATACTATTAAAAAAAATGTGAAAACTCCACCATGATCATACTTACAACTTATAACAGTTATCACACTTCCATTCTTCGCATTCTTTATGTAATTAATAAGCAGTTACATATATAGGATGCAGTCTGCTAACTGTAACTGTCTATTAACTGACATTAAAGATGAGCAGCGTTAAAGAATATTCGATATAATCTAAATTATTCGTTATATATTGAAAAATTCTTCTCTGGTTAATTATGCATCCAGCTTGGGTTATCATACAGGTATAATTCTACAGGTGGAGAAACTTGTTCACTAATTACTTTTGTTTTTCGTTTTAATAAAAAAAAAGATCAATGGTAATAGATTTTTCTTTCTTGCGGCGTTAAAAGTTGGAAAGAATAAAACGGGAATCGTAAGTCAACCAGTTGATTGGGTTAAAGTTTAAATAACTTAATTAAATGGAATGAATTTGATCAAAAAACTTAATTTTCTTCAGTATGTTGTCGATGATTAAAAATACAATATATGTATTCAGTATAACTCAATACGGTTGAACGGATTCGGATATCGATTGTCAAGTTTGTCTGTTGTCTATCCCATTCATTGGATCAATTACAGAATTTGAGAAATTTTAAAAAGTTTATTTTGTTGGCTGTTGGTTTATTTGGTGCTGGCCATCATAAAATAAATAACATCGAATTGGAAGATGAAGTTGACAACTTATCCGTTTATTCCTTTAGCTATTAACAGTTATATATGAGTACTTGAATTAATATACTATAAATATTATATTCTGGATAATTTTAAAAACTTTTTGTGCTGATTAAAAAAGGAAGAATATATAGTACCGAAAGAACTGAATCATCTGAGATTGAAAACTGAATTTAATGTTAAATGATATTTGATACATCTCCATCTCACTGCCTATTAGAGATGGGTAAGAGAGGCTTCGCCATTTTAAAGGCTTTTTACCACTGTATATTTGTCTATTTTGTCATTTTAAATGTAAATAAGATTCTATGAAATAAATAAATGAAGGGCCTCAAAAATATTACTTGTCCCGGGCCACACATTTTCTCTGAAAGGTATTGTCCATCTCCATCACTTTTTAATGTCTGTACATGTAGACTACATTCTTTAGAAATTTATCATCTATATACATCCTTTACTTCGGTGTCTGATTTACATTTTATGTGGCCCTAGGGATAAGTATCAGACCCTATTTAAAAAAAAAAAAATTATTAAAATGAATTATTATAAAAATTAAAATATTTTTTCTAAATTTTTCTCTTACAAAATTTTTGATGTCGTCAAATGACATTTTTCTTAATTTGTCATTCTCCAGGCATAAAATAGTCGAGAAGGTTAGCATCTTTCGAGACACGATACTTCTACCATCGTTTTTCATTAATTTTATTTTTGAAAACTCTCTCTCGAGCACTTTGTTACCATTAAACATAAAACTAAACGTAAAATAGCGTTAACATTTGGAAATGACAACTGAATTTTGTCGATTATCATAATTTTGTGTAATTCTTTATAAGAAATATCACGAATATGTGAATAATTTGTTTTAAAATATACATGAAAATGTTTAAATTCTTCTTAAATTCTCTTTTTTACATCTTCCGGATATTCTTCTCTTCTGTTCAAGGTCATCAGTAGTAACATTAAGTTCACTAAAAATGATAATTTGTCTGAAATTTCCATATAAACATCAGCTGGTTTTGTAAGTTTGCTTGCAAAAATATCAACCATTAGAAGAAAAATTATCTTTATGAGAAAACTTCGACTGTGGCATCTATTGCACTTCGTCATTGTTTCGTTTTTTCTGAATCTCTTTCTGTTATTTGCTGCTTTATAATCAGCGTCCGATAAAATAATTTTAGTTTCTTTGAATCGATCAAAATTATCACGTATGATTTTAAGATATTCATAAAGTGATTTATAAAGCGTGGCACAACTCCTTAAGCTTAACTAGATTTTTCAAACATTTTTTTAAATATGAACTTTCGCCAAATTGAAAGCTTTATTTTACGCCTTTGGGCCCTGGTTACTGTGTCGAGTTCACGTATATTGTACAAATAGTAGTTCTAGCGTACGAATTAAATTTTAAAATTCAAAAATTTAAGTCATATATGGAGGCAACCCCCCATTCCTACGTAAGAAATGGTAAGATCTTTTTTCCTTTCCCTTAAAAATGCTTACCTAATACTTGAATATTCCTTTGCTATTTTTTGTTGAGTTTTATATTTGTTTAGACTGCATCGAGAGTCCTAAATTTTTTGAAGACGCTATCCTTTAATGAAATCCTTTATACTTTATCGATCCTTAAAAATTTAATAAAAAAAATAATAACTACATATAACCTATTCAGAGCCGGCTCAATATACAATCGAGCGGACTCAATCTATATCATCTGTTGACAAAAAAAAAAAAATGGTGGAGTGAAATAAGTTCTTCCACTTGCTGCTCCATCCCTGTAGAGGAGTCAGCCGGATTGTGGAAGTGGGAACAGTGCCTAATCCTATGATAAATATTTCCAACAAGTAGGATTCGAGACTCAAACCCGGATCCTCAGAATGAAAGCCGAAGCGTTTTTACGCGGGCAATCCGACCCACTCTATAGGGATCATCCAAATAGGGATTTAATATTAATGTTTTCAAGAGAACGTCCAATCACTTACATTTGACTAACACTATAAATTTTTTAATATAATTGAAGAAAACGTTTTAAAAACAGATAGCAGATTTTTTTGCGCGATCTTATCGATTGTAATAAATTTATACGAAACCATTTCACTATTGTATTATATATTAATTAGATAAAATATTATTCGTGAGCCAGATGATGTGTGGTAAGTGCCCGCTTAAGACGAGGAGATCTGGGTCACACATCTTAAGATTTCTAGAAGCGTCTGAGCTCTGCTCATTTTTTTGTCAACAGATGACGCCACTTTCCATTCTAGAGGAATACTAAATGACACGGGCTGCACCCACCCCTGTGAAGGGAGCCCGGATGGTGAAGGATGGGATCCCCGAGCCAGGCCCAGCACCCCGAAAAAACTTTTTCAGTAGATTTGCCGTACCTGGGACGCGAACCCGGATCCTCCTGCGTGGCACGCCAACGGGTTACCACTCGGCCATCCGGCCGCCTGACGGGGGAAAAAAGTCCTTCCTCAGTTGCCAACCACTGGGAGAGGTCAGCCGGATTGTGGAGGAAGGGATCCACAGACCAGGCCCGGACACCATAAGAAACATTTTCAAGGGGTGGGACCCGAGAATCAAACCCGGGTTCTCCACAACGGAAAGACGAAGCGTTTCCACGCGGCCAATACGGCCGACAATAGAGTCATTTATGTTACGTTTTTAAGCATAAACTTTATTAAATTATATATTTGAATACAGGAGACAGCGGCCGGATGGCCGAGTGGTAACACTGTCTGCGTGCTATGCAGGAGGATCCGGGTTCGCGTCCCGGATTTGGTATCTCCTGAAAAATTTTTTTGGGATGCTAAGCACGGTCCAGCGATCCCCGTCCTTCACCATCCGGTCCCCTTATACTGGTGTGGATGTAGCCCGTGATTGGAACGGCCCCCCTTAGTAATCTCTTTGATTAGAAAGGGGCGTAAAAAAAAAATACATGAGACATGATAAACAGAAGAATGTTAAGACAAAAAACGGATGGGTTATGTATCATCCCAGGCTATATTCCAGCTGAATAAAAAGAGTAGATAACCCACACTCCACGGATTCCTACTGCCAACTTACAATTCCGTCTCTCTACCAATGCGATAATTTACGTTATTTTTTCCTGTGCAGTTTTATGCCGCTTTCCATCGTATAGATACTAAGCGGTGAGGCATTCCAATTCCTACCATGGGCCGCCTAAAACCCTGATTGGGTCAGCCGTCAAAAAGAGGATGGAATTTAACGGGGCTGGCCTAGACCCTCCTGAAAAACATGGAAAAAATTCATAAAAATATTTCCCGGATCCCACTCGGAGTCGGGAATTTAATTCGGATCATCCAAGATGAAAACACAGCACGCTTTCATCGCGGCCATCCCGCCGACGACAATTTAGGTTTTTTTTTTGTCAACAGAAGATGCCACTTTCCATTCAATTAGAACACTAACTGACGGAACGAAACAAGCTCTTCCACAGCTGTCCACCCTGCGGAGAAGTCAGCCGGATTGTGGAGGACGGAGATCGAAGGGCCGAGTTAGGTTCCCATGATAAACATTTTCAAGTGGTGGGATTCGAGATTCAAACTCGGGTCCTCCAAACTGGAAAGCCAAAGCATTTCCATGCAGCCAATCCGGCCGATCCCAAAGGACACTAACAGATAATTGAAGATTTAATCTAGCTATTATTCTTCAAAGATTTTCCTGGTGAGTACAAGCTTACCAGGAAAATTGGATATGACTATTGATGTTCGCAAGGCCGGTTTTGAGCTGTTAGCCGCATTTAACAATGCGGATCGCGAGTAGATTCATAACCTAACCCAACCCAAGAGAGCTTATTATTATGTTTTTATGACAGTTCCATAAAGTTGACAAGAGTATTTGCCAATTCATCAACAATATCTGATAATTCTAAACTTTCACACAATTTCTTTTTTATAGATAACAATTCTAGATCATTAAACCTTTCTTAAATTATTGAGTTTTAAATATGTTTTTACAAGTTTGAATTTTTTTTTTTTTTCTTAACAGATGACGCCACTTTCCACTCAATAAGAGTACTAAGTGGCGGGGCGAAACAAGCCCTTCCACAGGCTGCCCACCCCTGCGGAGGGGTCAGCCGGATTGTGGAGGACGGGGATCGACGGGCCGGGCCCGGACCCCATGATAAATATTTTCAAGGGGTGGGTCCCGAGACTCGAACCCGGATCCTCCAGAGTGGAAAGCCGAAGCGGGTACTTACGTATTAACGCCACCGCAGCAAAAGTTGCGCTAATGCGCCAATAAACAGCAATCTTGTTGTACACACAGCTGCTGTGGCGTTAATACATAAGTACCCCGAAGCGTTTCCACGCTGCCAATTTCATCGTCCATTACTATATTAGAATAACATTAAATTATATTTTAATTTTATTTTTTAAAGTGTACTATCGGCGTATATGCAGACACTGCGTATATACCAGAACCAGCCCCGGATCTTCGTCTCTATAATTCTGCTAATTCAACTACAGATTAAAGGCCGGTTTACACCAAGCACAAGCGTTAACGTTTGCGCGCACTTTCGTCATAGCTCCGCTCCTTTTGCGCCGTGTAGCTGTTCATATCTAGCGTTAATGCGCCGCAAAGTGAACGCCGAGACCTGAAGCATATGCGCCGTGAGACTTCAACTATGTTTAAGTATATATTATAAGGATAATGGGTAAATTTAAATTTATTCACTTATAAGCATTATATAAAAATAAAAAGAAAATTTTTATTTTTTCTGTTTTTTATTTTCATATAATGCTTATAAGTGAATAATCTTGTAATGATCTTTCTTATAAAAAAGCTAAAGCAGTATTTAGTTCTCTAAGTAGTATAGAAGCTATAGAATAGACTTCTTCTGACGCCATTTTTTCAACGAATTCAACAAACTGTTCTAAAACGAGGTAAAACGTCGACTTTTATCATTGCAAGCGCTTTAAGCAAAACGTTGAATTTAGGAACGTAGCCTTTCAGACCAATGCTGGCGTTGGACATGCGCACTGCTAATTTAGAATTACAAATGGTGGAAGAAAGAATAGTTGGAAGTTCTCATTCAGTGTGTGAAAGATCGTCCTTTTTTTTATATGATAAATCTTATAATTATATTAAAGGAAAATGCTTGGCGGGAAATAGGAGAGATAACGGCACGGCGTGGAAGACGCCTGGCCGGTGGTCTGCGAACCCTTCGTGCAATGGGTGCTGGAAGATCGTTTCAGCGCCGGGCGTCCGGCCTGGGAAAAGGTCGGCGTGCAGTTCACCGACGACGTCACGCCCTACGAGGAGATGAAGATCGGCCTGCTCAACGGCAGCCACCTGGCGCTCACCTACCTGGGCTTCCTGCGCGGCTACCGCTTCGTCCACGAGACCCTCGGCGACCCGCTGCTGCGCCGCTACGTGCGGGCCTTCATGGACCGCGACGTGGCCCCGCTGCTGGCACCGGTACCGGGGATCGACCTGGAACGCTACAAGGACAGCCTGGTCGAGCGCTTCGCCAACCGCGCCATCGCCGACCAACTGGAACGGGTCTGCTCGGACGGCTCGTCGAAGTTTCCCAAGTTCATCGTCCCCACCGCCAATCGGCTGATCGCC